>VMDO01040403.1:0-10046 GCA_007922755.1 Pedetes capensis | reverse complement strand
TCTTATTGCTATCAAATAACCAGCATCCTTTTCTAATAGGACAATGCAAAAACAAAAACAAACAAAAAGAAATATAAGAAGAAAGAAGAGATAGTGTACTTTATGTTATGGAAAGTTGAACAACTTTTATTTTCAAGTTTGTAATAAAAGAGGTATGATTTTAGATTATAAGAAGACCTTTGAATGACTTTCAGTGCTCTCTCACATTGAAATAATAAAAATTATTTTATTAGTCTCAAGGGTGAACTAATAAAAGTATAGTATTCAGATCAAAGGAATCTATTTGGTAGTGGTTTATTTTACTGGTTAACTCTGCTGATGCTGAAGCTAGACTCTCTAGTTTTAAATAGTAGATCTGCCACTTAATGGCTTCTAGGAAGAAAGCTTAGTCTCTGAGAATCTGTTTTCCCATCAGCAAGAGGAAACGAGTTTATTGTGTTAAATGATAATCCATGTTAAGTATTTAACAGTATAGTGCACATTTTAAGCAGTCAATATACATTAGCTATTATCATTTGGAGTACTATATCAAATCCTGGCACTAATTATAAAAAGACTCTTTGATAACAAGAATTCATTCTGAGGAATATAATTTGAAACAAGATTTAATAGAGAATTGTTGAAGATAACCAGGAGGAAAGGATACTTTGTGTCTCTTCGGATACTTGCAGAATTCTCATGTGGAGGGAGGTCAGACTAAAATGAAAGACTGATAGTCACAGAAAGGAAGATTTATCTTAATATAAGCAAAAATATCAGACAATATGAGTGTCCAAAGATGAAGTCTCATGAGACCATGGACTTTCTGTCATTGTTGTTGTTAAGTGCTGTCTAGTTGTGTCCAACTCATAGTGACTCTCATAGGGTTTACGATGGCTGATTGCTTTTTGGGACGGTCTCGGGAGTGGATTGCCAGCTCCTCCCATTTTTGCAGTGTTGGGAATCAAACCCGGGACTTCAGAGACTGCAGAGCAGCGATTTAACTCATTTGGTAGAGCGCTGCTCTGCCGTCTCTAAGGTCCTGACTTTAATTCCCAACACCACAAAAATGGGAGAAGGAGGTGGCAATCCACTCCACAGGCAGTTCCAAAAAACAATCAGCCATTGAAAGCCCTGTGAGGGTCACTATGAGTTGGACATGACTTGATGTCACCTAACAATTCCTGTCATTAGAAGCATCCAATTAGAGATTGGATAACCACGTGGCAGAGATATTTTACCTAAATCTAGATGCTTCATTTTGGAATTACTTCTATTCTTGGAATATTCTACCCTCTTTCCCATTCATGACTCTTAATCCCAATGTTTTCTCTGCTTTAGACACTCCCATTTATTTCTCAGACTCCATCCAACACATATATCTTTTCTTCTGCCTGACTCTTTCTTGTTTGTCCTTGATTTGTCTTCCTCTCACAATCTTTATGTCCCATATCATAGTATTACCCATTACATTCAGTTGTAATTTTTAAATGTCTCTCTTACTTAAAAAACTGAACTCTTTAATTGCTCTATTCTCAGTGCCTGATAAACATGAGGTACTCAACAATTTTTTTATTAATGAACCGTGTGAACCTCATATGAATGATTGCTGTATTTTATATTGAACTCTAAATTTCCTTAAAACTCTCCAAGCCCATGGACTCTTCACCCCAGACATTCTATTTTTATTTGTTTTCAGTGTTGGGCAAAAACACCTCTATTGAAATTTAGACATGGTACTGATATTCGGTATTACTCATTTATGACATAACCAATTTCAAACTACTCTAGTACAAGGGGCGCAAACTTCAATATCTATAGGGACAAGACAGTTAATGTGATAATGTGAAATACACCAAGAGAATAAGAAAGTAGGGAATGGTGACATCTATGATAAAACAAAAACCACAAGATCTTTTTTAAGCCACTCAAATCCTATTAAAACCAAAAACTGAAAAAACAAAACAAAACAAAACTATGTGCAATAAGCAGAACCCCTCTATGAATTTAATTTGGCACATCCACTACCAATCAGCGATCGTTCTAGGATGATAAAGATACAGTAATTAAATCCATGAGGTCTCCAAGTGATGTTTTAAAATAGTTTCTTCAAGTTTAAAAAGTGTTGCCGACTCATAGCGACCCTTACAGGGTTTTCAATGGCTGACTGTTTTGGGATTGCCTTGGGAGTGGATTGCCAGGCCCTTCTCCCATTTTTGTGGTGCTGGGATTTGAACTCAGGACCTCAGAGACTGCAGCGCAGTGCTCTACCAACTGAGCTAAATCCCAGCCCACCTAAAAAAGTGTAGTAAAACATATTAATTTGAAAGTTACTTGTATCTTATTTTCTTATTTGGCTCTCAGTGAAAATGATAAGAAAATAATAACAAGGCTAGACCCAAAATCAGATGGACTAGGAGGAATTAGAATAAAGGATTCTGACAAGGTAATGGAATAAGAATAATTTAAAGTTTAAATTATATGCTTTGCCCAGGTTTTTCCAAAAACTTAGGTTTGTGAGATTTTCAGAGGTGTGAAATGATAGTTCTTACACAGGAAATTGTTACTAGATAATTCAGTTTAGTTAATAGGTACTACAGATCAAGCCCAAATGAATATTTGGTGGCAAATTTACATTTGATTCATTCAGTGAATTGCTCAAGATTTAAATGTGTAAACCTGAGTGGACAACTTCACTGACTATAAGGTCACTGAAATGTGCCCTAGCATTACCATTACTTCCCACAAAATTGATACCTGCATGCAGCAGGACAGAATTCTTGGATTTAAAGCTTGTTTATTATCTTACTTCCTGTCCTTTCATCCTTTGATTTTTTTTTTTAAAAAAATTAGGTCTGAATTTTCAAAAAGAAATGCAGAGCTCTTTTAAATAATTTCTAATCTTTTTAGTTTGAGATAATTTCATGTTTAAAGAAGAGTGGTCAGAACAGTACAAATAAATTTTTTTTCCAGAGGCATTTGATATCAGTACCCCATTACCCTGGATAGTTTAATGTAATTTTTTAAAACACACATATATAACCTAATACCACCATCAAAACCTCAGATTCAACTTAAGCTTCCCCAGTTGTTAGAACTATGTCCTTTAAAGCAAAAGGTCTAGTTCAGAGTCGTGTGCTGCATCTAGTTTTCATTTCCTCATGTCTCTCATTTCCTTTGGTCTGAAAGTCTCTCAGTCTTTCCTTGACTTCCATGGCTGACACCTTGAACCTTCAAGACCAATTGTTTTGTAGAATGTCTGTTCTTTCTTTACTTTCAGAGTTAGATTATTCATCTTTGGCATAATATCATGGGAGTGATGATGCTGTCTTCGGCCCATTGTATCATATCAAGTGCTGCATGATGGCAATTTATCCAATTTTATAAGGAAATGTCTATGCATATCTGACTCCTTACTAAGCTTTCAATTTTATTGTCTGCTTGCTTATGTATTTATATCTGCACAGACTCATGGATTCCTATTCAATTAGATATGTTATTATAATGTATGTTAATGTTTAAATTAGGCCTGTGGGTCAAATTTGGTGCTCATATTTGGCCATAGGCTGGTATTTGTGTCATTGGATATATTCTCTTCTTTCTTTGGCAGTCTCTGGGCAGTATAACCATGACATATCTACCTATCAATTTACATCTATCTATCTATCTATCTATCTATCTATCTATCTATCTATCTATCTATCATCTTTATCTTCTTTCTGTAGCTCTCTCCAGACTTGGAAATAGTGACATATCAATAGAAACAATGACACATATCTCCTAGAAGCTGTCAAAGAAGGTAGCATTTTCTCAGGAAAAAAAAAATGAATGTTTTCAGGACTAGGACAAAGAAGGTACAAATTAACTCAGGAAGAAGTTGTAGAAACAGAAAGTAGAAAATAAAGAAGTAACATGCACATTTATATCTACGTTTTATGCCTTTTCACACATTTTGGAAATAAGGAGTTTATACTCATATTGCTGGGAGAAGGACGCGGCAACCCACTCCCGAGGCAATCCCAAAACAATCAGCCATTGAAAACCCTATGAGGGTCGCTATGAGTCAGACTCAACTCAATGGCACCTAACAACAACTCATATTGTTAATTCTAATCCAACACTACCAAATTCATTGTAGTTTCTTTCTTTTTCATGTTTGTAATTCCCCTGATGGACACTGAAAGGCTGGCTTTCTCAATGGGGAAATTTTGGTCACCTTTACCAGATAAAACCAATCTCCTGCCACTGCCTCTGCCCTCGTCCCTACACTGATGTCTTCCTCACTCCCTCTGTGCCTCTGACATCCCATATCTGCCTATCCCACTTCCAGTATCCTCTTTACCCTATTAGGAACCTAATTCCTTCACTGGGTCACTGGCTCTCCCTGTCTTCTTGTGGAGGCTTAGCTTCCTGGATCTCACCTAAGGACTGTGGAACTGAATTTTCCTGGAAGAGAAGGGGAAGAAAAGGGAGATTTCAGTAGAAAATAAACTCGGGGGAAATTAAAGAACACAAATGTCATGACCCATTTAGGAATTTGTAAATCATTCAGTGTGTATACTCCCTTATATGTCAAGAATGAAGAGGGATGAAATGCAGTTGAAGTATTGACATTGTGTGAGATAATTAAAATATTAGCAAGAAATACTAAGCCTTTAACACTGCTTCCTTCAAAGTGTTTAAATAACTCTTACGTCTATATGTATAAAATCAGTAGTTCCTTCTCCCAATAAATAAAGTCATGGCTCAGTGGATTAGTATTTGGATCCTTGACATTGCATTTGCCACTAGCTTGCTTATGATAATGTTTAGAAGGGTGTTGAGAGCAGCCCTGCACCTATGGAAATTCAAATTTTATTTATTTCTTGCTTTTGTGATTAATTTGTCAATCTTAACATTCCCGAGATTACAGTGTAGAGAGCAGTTTATAGAGATGTTCTCAAATCTCTGGCCTAAAAATCTCAGGGAAAGCTTGTGATAATAGATTTGTTTATGGGCTTATTGTGGTTTTTATCCTTTAACAGAGTCTAAATTGCTTTGAACTTCTCTTATTTAGATTGCATTTTTTCTGGATTGAAAATATACTTAAAATTAGTTTCAAAATTTATCAACTCATCTTCACATATACAAAAAAAATCAAATTAGATAAATTGAACGACAACTTAAAGATATCCCGCAGTCCCTTGACTGAATATAGATGTCTGTTTGTGTTTGTGTATTTGATCTCAGTTACTGAATTCTCATGAGATTGCTGTAGAAATGAATAGATGTTCCTCAAAGTAGCTATGAAACGCTAATCTTATTACTCACAGTACTTTCTCTAAAGAATAACTATGGCTTCAAATACCAAACTGATAAATCCATGAACATTAATTCTTTAAACCTTAATTCTTTATAGACTACATTTCAAATGAGCCACACAACATTGGATTGGTACCTGGTATCCAGGATCTTTAAAGAATACCGACCTTTAAACTGTATCAGAAGGCTAGGCTGCAATAATAAGACAGCCATATCATTCATCTTTTTCCAACACACTGTAATGCTTTCTGGTTTTCTCCTTGGAGCAGCATGATAATATGTGTGTGTATGTGTATAGTATGTATATGTGTATATATATATATATATATATGTATGTGTATGTGTGTATATATATATAGTTAGTTAGTTGTTCTTAGATGTCATCAAGTCAGTATCCAACTCATAGCGACCCAATGTACAACAGGCAAAACACTATTGTCAGTGCTTCTCTGCTATTCATAGGGATTTTAATGGTGGATTGATTTTTGCGAGTGGGTTGCCAGGTGCTTCTCCTAAGCCTACAGTATCTGGTGTTCCCAGGCAGTCTCCCATCCAAATACTAACCAGGCCTGACCCTGCTTAGCTTCCAAGATCTGACAGGATCACATGCCACAGTGCTACAGCTGCAGATATTTATCAATCTATCTATGGGAGAATATATATATATATATCTATATCTATCTATCTATCTATCTATCTATCTATCTATCTATCTAGATAGATAGATCTATATACATTTATATAGATCTATAGATTTATATAGATATAGATATATAGATCTATATAGATATAGGTATAGATCTATGTAGATCTGTATAGATTAGATATAGATCTATGTACATCTATATCTATATCTATATAAATCTATAGATATATAGATCTAGATCTATGTATATATAGATAGATCTAGATAGATATAGATAGATCTATATAGATATAGATAGATCTAGATCTATATATCTAGTTTTAGATCCTTGTTCCCTGCTCTGCTTCCCAATCGGATATTTGACTTATGCTAGCCTTCCATACCCAGAGAATAAAGGAGTTGGAGAACATCAAAAGCCCTTAACATCTTTGATGCCATAGATGTCTTTGTTAGTGTGGTTGAACCTGTGGTCCTTCCAAGAATAATGTTTTCAAACTCATAGAATAGAATAAAATGAATAGGATTATAAAAAAACAATTATATTGAAATTTAGTTATCAAAATATTAAAAAGTAAATACATGATATGGTAAATAGGTGTTTATTACTATAGCATCAAATAAAAGGTCTAGTTGTTAGGTCCGTCGAGTCGAGTCTGACTCATAGCGACCCTGTGTACAGCAGATAGAAACACTTGCCGATTCTGTGTCAGGCAAACGATCTTATTTTTGTTTAAGCCCAATATTGCAGACACTGTGTCAATCCATCTGGTGGAGGGTTTTCCTCTTTTCCGTTGACCTGCCACTCTTCCAAACATGATGTGCTTCTCCAGGGATTGTTCTCTCCTGACTACATGTCCGAAATATGTAAGATGCAGTTTGGCCATTCTTGCTTCCAAGGAGCACTCTGGTTGCACTTCTTCTAGGACAGATTTGTTGGTTCTTTTGGCAGTCCATGGTATATTCAATAGACGTCTCCAACACCACAGTTCAAAAGCATCAATTCTTCTCTTGTCTTCTTTGTTCAATGTCCAGCTTTCACAACCATATGATGCCACTGAAAACACCATGGCATGAGTCAGACGCACCTTCATCTTCAATGTGACATCTTTGCTTTTCAATACTCTAAAGAGATCTTTTGCCACAGCTTTTCCTAGAGCAAAGCATCTTTTGATTTCTTGACTGCTGCTTCCACGGGTGTTGATTATAGAGCCAAGCAAAGCAAAATCTTTGCGAGCCACTCCCGAAACAACTAGCCATTGAAAGGTCTAGTAGTGAACACCATCTTTCTTTATGTTTAAGCCCATTGTTGCATTGTGTCAATCCATCCAGTTGAAGGTCTTCCTTTTATTCGTTGACCTGCCACTCTCCCAAACATGATGTCCTTCTCCAGGCATTGGTCCCTCCTGATATCACATCCAAAATATGTAGTCTAGTCATTTTTGTTTCCATGGAATCCTCATGTTGCGCTTTCTCTAGGACAGATCTATTCATTCTTTTGACAGTTCATGGTATATTCAATAATCATCTCCATCTGAAATAAGCAATGATGTCCCTGGTTCCATGGCCTCCTCTGAATGCAGCTTGATTTTCTGTTCCCTGTCCATATACTGCTGCAGTTGCTTTTGAATGATCCTGTTAGCAAAAGTTTGCTTGTGTGTGATATTAATGATGTCATTTGATAGTTTCTACATTCTTTTGGATCCCCTTTCTTGGGAATAGGCACAAATATATGGATCTCTTCCAGTCAGTTGGCCAGGTGGCTGTTTTCCAAAACTCTTGACACAAACAAGTGAGCACCTCTAGTGTTGCATCTGTTTACTAAAACATCTCTATTGGTATTCTGTCAATTTCTGAAGGCTTGGGTTTCACTAATTCTTTCAAGGCAGCTTCTATTTCTTCCTTCACTACCACTGGTTCCTGTTCACATGCAACCTCTTGAAATGGTTGGACATCCCCTTATTCTTTTTAATATAAGGACTCCATCTTCCATCTTCTTTTGATGTTTCCTGCATCATTTAATATTTTCCCTTTATAATCCTTCACTACTGCCACTTGAGGCTTCAATTTGTGTTCTTTTTAGTGACTATCAATGGCCAATGGGAATAAAGCTTGTCTGTTTTGAATGAAAATTGACTTGAGTGATTTTTTTTCCTCTCAGATCCTGCCCCATGCATCTGCCCATGGATCCCAACACTGTTTCCTTCCAATTTCCCTTTCATTGTATTTCTTAGGTTCACAGTTTACTTCTTACATAAAGAAAAAACAAAACAAGAACAGAAAAACATGCCCCAAAGTCTAACAAGTGAGTGTCATGCCTACTAGTAAGGAGAATAGTGCTCTTTGATATACAGCAGAAATTTTAGTAGAAAATTTAAGTTAGGAGATACTGAAGGATCAATGATTAATTGGGTTTGGATTGCTTCAGAACATTGAAGAGCACCAGGTAGAAAGTTTGAGATTTAGCAAAAGTCAGTTGTCTCTGAAAAGTGAGGGAGGAATGAGACAAGGTATGACTTCATAACCAAATCAAAACATAGTTCCCCATTTAACTTTATTAAATATAGGCAAGAGTTGTTCTCTATGGTTTGGTTTGAGTGCTTTAACTATTTGCTCATCATAGTTAATGTTCTTATGAATATGTGTTTTTCACTTCTCTGGAGCCAATTTTATAGGTATATAAAATATTAAGCAGTTAGTGACTTTCAAACTGGATCCTGTCTATGTAGGGAGAAAAATCAGCTTCCACTGTATGTTAAAGTGAAACTCTCATATAGAAATTTCAACACAGTATAAGTTTCTTGGGCACTTATTTTGTGCCAGGTAGTGAAACTTAGGGATTAATAAGATCACTGTCCTTACTGTAAAAGAGCTGCCTGTTTATTTTAGGAACCAGGTAACTGTAAGAATATGTTAAATTCTAGGATAGAAGCAGACACAGGTTACTCCAGTGGTATAAAGGAGTTGGTTGTGAAGAACTTCAAGTACCTGTTTACTCATTCACTCATTGACTCAAGTGTTCATTTTGTTGGTTCATTCATTCATTGTTTTGTTTGACATATTTATCGAGCCATTACCCAAAGCCACCCACTAGACTTTGTGCCTGAGCATATAATGCGGACATTGGAAGTTGTAGGATAGGACTAGGTGGATATTATGCTGGATTTCATACATCCCGTTCAGAATGTTGAGTCTTTCCCATCAAGCAACTGGGAAACTCTAATTGACTTTTAAGTAAAAAAGTTACTGATTAGATTTGAATTTTAAGATAATCACTCTTGAGATTGTCATACAATGACCACAAAGGGAACTTAAAAATACATTGCAAGGTTTTAAGTTTGGAATAATCATTCTTTTAAAGTCTTCTGCATTTTCAATATTCTCATTCCTTTCTTGTTGCAGCTTGCCATGGGATTTTATAGTATGACATACTTCTTGTACTCAGTACAGTTTTCATTTGTTTTTTGTTTTGGGGTGTTTTGTCTTATTTGTTCAGTAATAATATAATTAACTTTTTTTTCTATCATTACTTTATAGTTTTGGACACTTGTCCTGATCTTATGGCCAGTCATCATTTTCATAATTTTGGCTATTACTCGGACCAAATTTCCTCCAACAGCAAAACCAACTTGTAAGTAAATGACATTTCTTTGCTTCTCTAACTTTTTTTTTTTTTGGTATCACTTTAGTGTTCCATTCTAAAATTTATTTACTTTTTAATAATGTTTTCTCTTGGAAGTATTCACAAACAATTTGTGGTTTTCAATTAAACAGTTGAACCTGAACTTCTTGTTGTGGCACATGTCTGAAACATAGCACTTGGGAGGCAGAGGCGGGAAGATCACAAGCTCAAACCTTGGCTACATAGCGAGACTTTGTCTCAAAAGGAAAATATAAAGAAAAAAGAAGTATCTGTAATATATATCTAGGAAAAATATGAGGCATGTAGGGTATATTTTAATCTTAAAACATTTTGACTCACTATTGTACATCATGAATCTCACCATGGTGAACACAACAGAAACCAGCATCAATCTAGAAATAGATCATTTATTATGTTTGTAGTAGAAAGCAAAATCCAGGATCATAAAAATCTCTTCTCTCCTTCACAACTGATAGTTGA
>VMDO01040402.1:0-11955 GCA_007922755.1 Pedetes capensis | reverse complement strand
GCAAAGCTAAGGTCTGCCTTCCAAAGTCCCATGACCTCCACAGAGAGTACTACAAGAGAAGGACCAAATGTTACTGCATATGGCCTTTGGGGAACACTTTATATTCCAACCATGACACAGGACTTCAAACTGAGCCCAGACCTGATCCCTAAACCTGTTCTGGTTCAAATATTTTGAAAAATTTTTATGAACCCAAACCTGAATTCAAACGCAGTAAAAAACTGGGTTTAGGGTCAGCTTTTAATTTTTTTGTATCATTAGCTATTTAAAATGTGAAAAAGAAATACTGAAAACTTTTTGTCTGTCTACTCATAGGATTAAAATTTTAAACCCAAACTGAACCCAAATCCTCTAAATTTTAACATATTGAATCAACACCCAAATTTGAACTTAATTTTTCATGGATTTGAAGCCCTGCCCACCTATATACATTTGCAATACAATAAATATACATTTATTTATTAAGTATGTTGTTTGAACACTTGATTCTGGAACTTTTCAAGTGGGAAATGTTCCGGTACAGTTATTTTCTTTTTTGAGGTTTCTCAAAGCATATAAATTACTTGTTTTCCATGTCAGTTCCTATGGACATTATTATCTAATCACTTTCCAAATAATAGATTTTGCAAGTAGTCTTTTTTTCAAATTTTCAATTAGTGACTTTGTTTGTTTGTTTTCGATTATGGTGCCAGGGATGGAGCCCAGAGCCTCATTACAAGCTAAGCTCATGCTTTACCACTGACCTTAACCCCTAGTCCCCAGTGACTTCTGATATTTCCTCGATAAGTTTGTTCCCTAGTTTGCAATTACCTAGTCATTTTAGGGATCATGAGTGAGGAAACTGTCCTGGACATTTGGCAGCAATTCCCAACTCCCACCATAGGATTACGTTCCAAAACCTGAAAGGACAATGGGAAGAAAAGGGAGAGGTGGGGGCAAATTGTTCTTCAGCCCTCCATTCTGATTATAATAAAGGACGTGGGGGAGGGGGAGAGTTTTTCTCATCTAACAGGTTCAAGTTAATAAATATTAAGAGTTATATAAGCATCTTTCCATTTAAACACTAGTAGCCCCTATATGCCTCTTGTGGTATTTCTCATCCTTCTAACTGGTAGTTGTTGTTGTTGTTAGGTGCCACTGAGTCATCAAGTCCAACTCATAGTGTCCCTATATACAGCAGATCAAAACACTTCCTTATTCTATGCCAGGCATACAATCTTATTAATGTTTAAGCCCACTGTTGCAGTCACTATGTCAATCCATCTGGTGGAGGGCTTTCCTCTTTTGTGTTGACCTGCCACTCTCCCAAACATGGTGTCTATCTCCAGCGATTGATCTCTCCTGACTACATGTCCAAAATATGTAAGACACAGTCTAGCCATCCTTGCTTCCAATGAGCACTCTGGTTGTACTTCTTCTACGACAGATCTGTTGGTTCTTTTGGCAATCCATTGTATATTCAATATTCATCTCCAGCATCATAATTCAAAAGCATCAATACTTCTCCTGTCTCACTTTTTTGCTGTGTAACTTTCATAGCCATATGATATGACTGAAAATACCATGGTATGAATCAGCCACATGTTCGTCTTTAATATGACATCTTTACTTTTTAACACTTTGTTGTTGTTGTTGTTGTTGTTAGGTGCCATCGAGTCGGTATCCGACTCATACCACCCTCTGTACAACAGGGGAAACACTATTGTCAGTGCTTCTCTGCTGTTCACAGGGTTTTCAATGGCAGATTGATTTTTGGGAGGGGGTTGCCAGGTCCTTCTCCCAAGCCTACAGCTTCTGGTGTTCCCAGGCAGTCTCCCATCCAGGTACTAACCAGGCCCGACCCTGCTTAGCTTCCGAGATCTGACGGGATCAGATGCCACAGGGCTACAGCTGCAGGCTTCAACACTTTATAGAGGTCTTTAGCAACAGTTTTTCCCAATGCAATATGTCTTTTGATTTCTTGACTGCTGCTTCCATGGGTGTTCATTACAGAACCAGGTAAAGCAAAACGATGTACATCCTCAATCTAGTAGCAGATCTAAAATTAAAATCTCTTAACTTTTAGCCATGTATACTCTCTAGTAAGCTCTATTCAGATGATATTTCCCTATCTAGCTATTAGTTTTCCACATTTAGGAGAAACTAGGAACTGCTGGAAAATCAAGCCAGATTCAGAAGAGGGCATGGAACCAGAGACATCATTGCTGATCAAATGGATATCAGCCAAAAGCAGAGAATACCAGAAAGCTGTCTATCTATGTTTTATTGACTATGCAAAGGCATTTGACTGTGTGGATCACAACAAATTATAGATAACATTGTGAAGAATGGGAATACCAGAGCACTTAATTGTACTCATGTGAAATCTGTACAAGGACAAGGAGACAGTCATTTGAATAGAAAAAGGAAACACTGCCTGGTTTAAAGTCGAGAAAGGTGTGAGTCAGGGTTATATCCTTTCAGCATACCTCTTTAATCTCTATGGTGAGCAAATAATCCGAGAAGGCAGACTTTATGAAGAAGAACATGGCATCATGATTGGAGGAAGACTTATTAACAATCTGTTTTAGGCAGATGACACAACTCTGCTTGCTGAAAGTGAAGAGGATTTGAAACATTTACTGAGGAAGACCAAAGGTCATCGCCTTCAGTATGAATTGAGCGTCAACATCAACAAAACAAAAATCCTTACAATTGGGTCAGTAAGGGACTTCATGGTAAATGGAAAAAAGACTGAGGTTGTCCAAGATTTTGCTTTACTTGGTTCTACACTCAACACCTGTGGAAGCAGCAGACAAGAAATCAAAAGATGTACTGCATTGGGAAAAGCTATTGCAAAAGACCTCTTTAAAATGTTGAAAAGTAAAGATGTCATATTGAACAAGAAGGTGCGCCTGACTCATGCCATGGTATTTTCAGTTCTATCATATGGTTGTGAAAGCTGGACATTGAATAACAGAGACAGAAGAATTGATGCTTTTTAATTATGGTGCTAGAGATGAATATTGAATATACCATGGACTGCCAAAAGAACCAACAGATCTGTCCTGGAAGAAGTACAACCAGAGTGCTCCTTGGAAGCAAGGATGGGTAGATTGCATCTTACATATTTTGGACATGTCAGAATGGACCAATCCCTGGAGGAGGATATCATGTTTGGGAGAGTGGCAAGTCAAGGAAAAAATGGAAGACCCTCAACTAGATGGATTGACACAGCGTCTGCAACTATGGACTTAAACATAAAAAAGAGTGTGTACCTGGCACAGAGTCAGGGAGTGTTTCATTCTGTTGTGTATAGGATCACTATGAGTCAGACCCAATTGACAGCACCTAAGAACAGCAAGTATCTACTATAGTAGTTCAGTTTTAAAAATACAACCCAATGACATTATAAGGACACTTCCTTAAACTTTTTCTTTTTACACTCCTTCTGGCATTACGTATCATTTTAATTTCTTTCTAGGATTTCTTTCCCTGAACAGGATGAGCATTGGGCCAAATTGTAATTAACGTATGTTGGGTCTGGTTTCCTTCTGTTTTCTCTTCAATTCCTCTCCTACTTCTTTCATGACAAAAACTTCAACTCATAGGCAGCAGTGCAGGTAGAGGAAACTGATTAGGTCACTGAAAGTCAGAGACCAGGTATGCTATACAAACCAAGAATGCATAAAGACTGGTAGTCTCCAGTTAGGAACTAGGAGAACTATAGGAATTGAACAATCAGAGAGAAGAAAGGGTTAAAAACCTAGAGATTGACTGGCAGTAAGAGAGCAGGGCAGAGTTGGCCAAACAAGGAGATGGGATCGGCTGTAAGGAAAATGCAGAATGCTTTGCACCTTCATGCACTCACTCTTTCTTCCTCTTATCATGGTGAATTCTAATCTAATGAGGTACTGGCTAACAATTCTACCAACAGTAATAACTGCCACAGCTGGCTGCCTGACCACTGGATATAAGATAGTAACCTCAGTTCTTTGGGCAGAGGAATTTCTTTAATTGTTGGAAGGAAAAGGAATCCAGTTACATTCATTTGCACCAAAAGGGAAAAAATGATCCTTAATACAGCTCTCAAAAACAGTTTGTTGTGAGGAGAGAATCAAAGCAACACTTCTCTAAGTATGTTCTATTCACTCTTGCAATTTAGTTCAATGGTGCAGATGGAAGAAAAGGACTCTGTTGTCAAACACTTTGGGAAATGCTACATAGCCCTCTTCTTAGAAACATTAATATATTAAAGGTCCTGAGAAGTTTTGTAATAAATGCATAAGCTCATTTAATTTTACTTAGTTTTATGGTTAGTCTTCTTAGTGTCCTGCTCAAGAAATCTTTGCTTACCTCAAGATTGCATAGATATTTTCCTCTGTTTCTTCCCTCCTAGCTTTCTGGCTGAGTTCAATGTTTAGATCTATAATCCATGTCTATTTCTTTTTGTGTATGTAGTGAAAGAGGGGTGAAGGTTCTTCTTTTCTCTACTATAATGCGTTTGTTTCTACAACATGTTAACAAAAGACTCCCCTTTTCTCACTGAACTGACTTGCCACCTTGATCGCCACTCAACTGACCTGAGATGTGGGGTCTATTTCTGGTCACACTATTCTTTTCCATCAATATGTGTGTCTGTCTTTAGCTCAATACCGTATTGGTTTGATTATTATAGCTTTAGAGTTGAAGTCATGTTAATTATAAAGCAACCACTTTGTTGTTCCAAGATTTGTTTATTTTATATCCTTGGCATTTCCACATAAATTTTAGAATCGTCTTGTCAGTTTCTTCAGCCATCACTACGGGAGGCTTTTTGTTCGGTTGGTTGGGTTTTTTGGCAGCACTAGAGCATTGAACCCAGGGCTCTCCACAACTAAGCTGCACCCCCAGCCCCCCGCTTTCTTTGAGACAGGGTCTCACTAAATTGCACAGGCTGCCTCTGGCCTCAAACTCATGGTCCTCCTGCCTCAGCCTCCCAAGTTGCTGGGATTACAGGTAATGTACCATGAGGCCCAGCTGGAAATTTTCATAGGTATTGCACTGGATCTATAGATTGATTTAGGGAGAACTGGCATCCTGACAATTTTGCATTTTATAACCATGATCATCCTGTATATACTTCACTTTTTATTTCAGGCTTCTTAAACTTTCCTCAGCTATGTTTGTGCTCTTTTCAAAGATTTGTTTCTATGTATTTGATATTTGTTTTAGATGTTCTAATTATTTCTAGTATGACTTTAAAATTGACTGTAATCTGTTACTTGGGTGAATTCATTAATTAGTTCAAGTAGCTTTTTAACAGATTCCTCAAGGCTTTTTTTTTTTTTTTTTTTTTTTGGTGGTACTGGAGGTTGAACCCAGGACCTCGCGCTTGCATGCTTTGCAAGTGCTGGACCACTGGGCAGCACCCCCAGCCCATTTTTTCAGTTTCTGAGACAGGGTTTCGCTAAAATCACACAGACTACCTTTGGTCTCGAACTTGCGATCCTCCTGCCTCTGCCTTCCCAGCTGCTGGGAATTCTTCAAGGTGTTTTAAATGTACACAATCATGTCATATGTAAACAGCAGTTTTACTTCTTTTCTGAAATTTAGGCCAAGATTTACTTTTTTCCTTATCATTCTGGCCCTATACTGAACATTTACAACAACCCAATGTTACTCCTCTTTAATAGACGCTATAGTTTGAATCTTAAATATCTCCTAAAAGCCCAAGTGTTACAGACTTAGTTCCCAGCTTGACACTACTGGGGGGGCAGAAACTTTTAGAAGTGGAGAGTCTTCTGGGCCCTGGGAGTATACCATTGAAGGGGACTGTGGAATCCTGGACTCTTCCTTTCTCCTTTCTGCACCCTGATCATGAGGTAAATGGTTTTGCTATACCACAAGCTCTTGCTGTAATGTGTTGCCCCACCTCCAACACCAAAGGCCTAAAAACAATGGGTCTCTCAATTGTGGACAGAAACTTCCAAAATTGCCAGCCAAAATAAACCTTTTCACTTTGTAAGTTGATTGTAACAGTATTTTGCTATAGTAATAGGAAGATGACTAACAACAGATAAGAACATGAGGATGGGAAAGGTTCAATAGGTACTAAAGTAACAGTAGCTACCAGGAACTGGGAGACAGAGGAAACAGGAGGTTCATTTCCAGTGGGCATAGTTTCTGTTCTGCAAGATGGAAAAGCTCTAGGGATCTGTTGTACAACAATGTGAACACATTGTTGAACTGTACACTTGAAAATGGTTAAGTTGGTTAAGTTGGTAAATTTTATGTTTTATTTTGTAATCACAATTATAAATAATTTAAAACCTTTAATAAAAACATTACTGAGGTCAAGCATAAAACCTTTAATAAAAACATTTCTGAGGTCAAGCGTGGTGGCACACACCTGTAATCCCAATGACTCAGGAGATGGAGGCAGGACCCCAAGTTCAAGACTAGAGGCAGTCTGCGTAACTTTGTCTCAAAAAGTAAAAAAATGGGCTGAGGGTGTAGCTCAGAGGTACAGCACTTGCAAAGCATGCAAGCGGGAGGCCCTGAGTTCAAACCCCAGTACTACAAAAAAAAAAAAAAAAAAAAAAAAAAAAAAAAAAAATTACTGTAATTACTAAAAAAACAACAATTATGTTGAAACAAATTAACCTATCAGAGTGGCAAAATTCCAAAAGTCTGAAAATACTCAGTTTGCACAGGTATGAGAAACAGTGCTCTTACACATTATAGGGGAAATATGAATTGGTGTGATCCCTATGGAAGGTAATTGGGCTTTATCTATAATACTTTTTGATACAGCAGTTCTATATTGAGAATTTTAATCATAAAGATATACCATAGGCATGTGTGAAGTGATATATGTACAAGGTTATGAACTTCAGCATTGTTTATAATAGAAAGACACTGAAAATAACCACATGCCCACTGTTATGTGACTGGTTATACAAATGGTAGTACATACATAAAAACAGTGGAATAGTATGCAGCTATTTAGCACTAGCAGAGAAAGATACTTAACCTATATTACAAGTGAAAAAATTCAGAATAGTATATAAAATATGTGTAAAATGTAGAAAAAAATTATTTGTACTTTTATATATCTTTGCATATACATTAAGAAATTGTAGAAGGATCTATAGAAAAATAATAGCAGTAGTACAGAGATCCTGAATGGGAACTGAATGGGACTGGCTTAGATAGACTTGCCAATGTATATTTTTGTTTTGCTCTTGGATGCATGCAAATATATCACTTATTCAAAAAATTCCTACACTTAGAAGTAAATTTTATTGATACCAACTAACATTAATCTAGTCACACAACCATTTACCAAGTGTCTACTATCTGTCAGGTAGATGGTATTCTGGGCACTGGCAATACAGTACTGAATAAAATAAAGCTCTTGCCCTTTGGAACTGACATCTCAGGAGAAAGAGCATATGTTGTTGTTGTTGTTAGGTGCTGTCGAGTCAGGTCTGACTCATAGTGACTCTATGGACAACAGAATGAAACACTCCCAGACACTGTGCCATGCCTTGCACTATGTCAGTGCATCTCTGCTAGGATTTTCAAGGGCTGATTGTTTTGGGATTGTTTTAAGAGCGGGTTGCCAGGTCCTTCTCCTGTTTTTCTGGTGCTAGGGATCGAACTTGGGGCCTCAGAGAGTGCAAAGTGGCACTCCACCAACTAAGCCATATACATATACATATACACACACATATATACACATTTATTATTTATTTATATGTTTACATATGCATATGTGGGCTGGGATTTAGCTTAGTTGGTAGAGCAATGCTCTGCGGTTTCTGAGGTCCCGGGTTCAATTCCCAGTACCACAAAAATGGGAGAAGGACGTGGCAATCTACTTCCAAGGCAATCCTGAAATAATCAGCCATTGAAAACCCTATGAGGTTCACTATAAGTCAACAGCACATAACAACAACAACAATATGCATATGTTATATATACACTTTTTTGTGTTTATAAAATAAATTTAATGTGGTAGCAATTTTTTTAAAAAAAGGAAATCAGGGTAAAGGAAAAAGGAGTGAGGTGGTAGAAGAGCAGTTGTGGTATTGTTTCTGCCCAGGTAGGTCTGGGAAAGCTTTCCTGAGGAGGAGGCATTAGAGCAGATATCCAAATGAGTAGAGGGAAGAAACAATGTGGGAGAAGAGCTTTCTAGGCACCAAAGGCCTGAAGGCAAGAACAAGCTTAATGTGTTTAAGAGACAGCAAAGCTGGGGCAAACTGAGAGCAGGGATGATGGTCGACAATGATGCACAAACAAAATAGATGCCCAGAAGCCGGTGTGGGCTCTGCAGACCTGGGCAACAGTTGGGATATTATCCACAGCTACTCGTGGTTTGAAACAAATTCCGATGGGGCTTGGTTATGATTCAGATAATACACATTCATATGGCTTCTAGGCAGTTAAAATACTGAAGTGTTTCAAATCCACCCAGGAAATAGCTGCTTTCCTGACAACCACGTCACCTGTACCCTGGCTTCTTTCCCAAGACACCTCTACTCACTCCCTACTCTTACTTCATGAACAACTAAATAAATAACCTGGCCCAGACCTTGGGGAAGTTAATCCACTCAAGAACCTTGACTCACTGAGATTCGGCCACCGAAAGGGTGAGTGAAGGTTTTCATTTCATCATAGTCCTAGAGGTTGCTTAGAACAGTGTGTCCTGGGATTCTATCCCATCAAGAGGCAGCTGGGGCCCAATACCACCATCTGGGTTCTACTTGGCAAAACAGGCATAAGAAACTGGCTGGATAAATAGACTGAATGTCCCTAAGGTTTGAGATGAAGATAGAGGGACCAGAAACCCAGCGACCTTCTACATAAACCATGACTCCTCAGCATGCCCTGAGTGATTTGAAAGGTGGCTGGCTAACAGCCAGCCTTTAGAACTTGCATATAATATATTTACAATATCAAACTTTATTTCCATATTCAAAGTTAGAAAATTGTCATGCACCAGAGGTTTATTTTTAAATATATCATGGTAAAAGAGAAATAGAAAATATCAATCTTTGCAACTCCAAACGTAACCTTAACATTCTTAGAGCTACACTCAATAAAGTCAGTATGTTTCTGTAACAATGTCTAGTTCCTAGAATCCGAATCTCAAATTAGAAGAACACAGGAAAAGCTATAACTCTCATTTCATATGTGAAACTTACTACACACTGTAGTACTGGAATTCATCTGGCAAATCAGTACAGACATTGACGCATTTGCCTCCTCCCCTGAAAAGTAGATTTCTTTCAAAGTTGTGTGGAATTTCTCAGGCTGTTTGCCTCATCCACCCATTTCACAAAGTTCTTCCTCTTTGAAAACACATTCTGCTACTCTTAAATCTAAGATCCCAACATTCTGTTATATCTTAAACTCTATTGTCTTTAATTTCTTTGAACTTAGGGATCTCCAATTTGATTACCCTAGAGTAATATTTGCTAACACAAAATTGTAACACAAACCTAAAGAAAAAGCAACTGTAGAGAACAAGGAGCAAAAATCTAAGCACTCCTTGGAAATAACTGATCTCTTGGCACCAGATATAAATCCACTCACCTTTACTTTCCAACTGTAAACACCTTCACTCAACATAAGACATTAAAAATCACTTTATACAAGCAGGATCTGTTTTAGCAGAACACTTGCCGAAAATTTTTATGGCTTTCCTTTTCATTGCTAAAAATAAAACTACTTGTGAAATACTGAAACTTTCTTTTAAGTAGGTAACACAAGATCTAGAGCCCAGTAGACACTTCACTTAATCCCATGGAAATTATTCTTAGAATCTTTTTTACATTAAAATGTCATAATAATTTAAAAACAAACAACAGCAATGAAAAGACTACTCACGTCAAGCTCGAGTCTGGACAGACAGCATGAAACTACCAGCAGCTAACTATTTCCTTACAGACTAAACTTTGTCCCCTTCCTGGCTGCTTCTGGATCAGGTTCACACCGATACTCATTTACAGTGGCCTTGGAAGATACCACCCCACAAGCAAGGTGGGAGGGTTTGTTAATTTAACTCCTGCTCCATAACCGCTTATCAGCAACCTCTCAAAGGTCAAGTTAAATGCGTTAAAGAGACAAATGTAAGGAAGATTACAGAGAAAGCCTGAAAAATCTCATAATCTCTGATGGCTGGGCTTTGGTGTCAGAGGAGCTTTCCCCCAAGTTGTGGGGATAGTCCTCTGAAGTTCCAATATCTTTTTTTTTTTTTTCCCTTTATAAAAGTCTGCCCTCCTCCTCAGAATCTATACATTGGGCAATCATAGCACAGAGGCCAAAACGTTGCTGTAGTTCTCCATCATCTCCCTTCTCTTTCCACCTTTTCTACTAGTGAAAGAAAGAACACACCATTCTTGGAAATTTGGTGCTTTTTGACATTCAGACCACCTGCTGATCTAATGTGAACTGAGAATTTGGATCCCAAATCCTGTTTTTTGCAAAATAAAATGTTATGCTTCTTCACTGATCCTTCTACTTCCCTAAGCTTCTTTCCCTTCCAAGCTACTATACTTCTGTAATTTGTAGCATGAGCCCTTGAAGCAGCAACCATTTATTATGTGCTTACTGCACTAATCGTTTTATAACATTATCTTATTCTCTCCCAGGCAATAATGTTGGAGATCATCTTCTTAGTCTGATTCTCTGTACACCATCTGACTCCTTCAGTATTCTGCTGATTCTCTTCAATGAGCACTGTGGAACGCAGGATAAAGACCATGTCCTAACCATTGGAAACTGTGAATATGTTACCTTACATGGCAAAAGAGACTTTGTAGAAACAATTGAGCATAAGAACCCTGAGATGGGGAGATTATCCTGATGGATCCAATTTAATCACTGAGCCCTTTAAAAGCGGTGAACCTTTCCCAACTATAGTCAATGAGATGCGGTACAAGGAGTCCACTCTCACTGGCTTTGAAGATGGAGGAGGGAAGGCACAATATGAGGGATGCAGATGGCCTATACACGCAAGGAAACAGATTTTTCTCCCCTTCTAGAGCCTCCAGAAAGGAACACATCCCCTCAGACACCTTGGTTTTAGCCCAACGAGACCCATATTAGACTCGACCTACAGAACTATGATAAACCTGTGTTGTTTTAAACTACAAAGTTTGTGATAATTTTTATGGCAACAATAGAAAAATAATATGGGTGCTTTAATTTCAAAATGTCTCTTTTAAAATATAATATAACCAGGGTTGAATACTCCAAATGAAGTCTGATGGAAAAAAAATAATGGTAGAACTGTAAATTTCCATAATTGGGATGTTAATATTTAATGTTTAAGATTTTAGTCCATTATATTCAACTGAGTAGACCCTAAGTCTTTGTCACATGAGCTATATATCAAACCCAGTGCCTGCCTCTACCTTCCTTTTTATTTATTTACTTTACTTTCTTGTGTTGGGGTTAAATACACACAAGTTTCCTGAGTGTGAATCCTGGTTCTACCTACACTTGATAGAAATATGAATGGATCTCAAATATATGAAAAGACACTCAACCTCACTCAGCATAAAAGAAATGAAAAAAGTAGAGTGACATCATTTTAACCTATATGGAAAAATTCAAAATGTTTTATAAGACACAATGTTTGGGAGGTTATGGGGAAATAATGAAGGCTAAACTGGTAGAACCTCTCTGAAGAGCAAATTGGCAAATTATGAACACATATACCTTTTCACCAAGAATAAAAATACTTACACATATAAAATGTGCATATATGTACACTGACATCCACTGAAGTAGCATTTGCAAATGTAAAAGATGTCAATTAGGAGGGAACTGGTAAATCAAATTATAATACAGATATCTAATGAGATGGGGCTGGGATTTGGCTCAGTGGGTAGAGCGCTGCGCTGCAGTCTCTGAGGTCCCGAGTTCAATTCCCAGCACCGCAAAAATGGGAGAAGGACCTGGCAATCCACTCCCAAGGCAATC
>VMDO01040401.1:0-11940 GCA_007922755.1 Pedetes capensis | reverse complement strand
TCCCCAATGCTAGGATTACAGGCTTGTGCTCCTATGCCCAACTGTTACTGATTTCAGACACATAATCTTTACTCATCTATTTTTTATTTCCCTATCTGGATCTTGCAAATTATGCCATTTATATAGCCAGTCATACATTTGTTCTCTTTGTCACTTAATTTATTACAAGGATACTACCTGTAAGCATTTGCAATTTGAAAGGTCATTTCTCAAAGATCTTAGAGTAATTCTATCCATTACTTTGTAGTCCTTTTCTTGGCAATAAATACCTAAAACAATAAACTACTTTTCATCATAAAAGCAAAGACATCCAATTAGCAACAGCCTCTTCTCATTTGAGGCAGCAGTCCAATTTGCTGAAACAAGTGCTTAATATAAATTGAAAATGTTTACTATTGTTTTAAAAATATTGAAAAAATTTGCAAAGAGGACTTCTTGTCAGTTAAATAGGATTCAACTCAGAAGCAGAATATAAAAATCATTGGTAAGCAAAATAATTTAGTAAACATTAATCAGAACTACTCACCAAGCCTCTACTTAAAATAGAAATTTTCAGCTCTTATCAGAAACTGAAAAATTTCAGGCACTTGGGTATCCCTATGAGATCTATCTGCCTGTCATGTCCATTATGACTACACATCTCCCGGAAAATGGTCTCATGGAGCTTTAAAAGCATGGAAAGGAAAAGTGACATCATCCTTTCAGTTGTACCCTTCCAAAAACTCAGAGATAAGTTTTATTTGAATTTGTTTTTCTGACTGTTGAAAATAGGCTGGTTGCAACAGAAGTGTCAGATTGCTTCTCTCTACATCAACTTCAAGTTCAAATTTAGGAAGCTATCCTGCCATCAGAACATGTTGTACAAATTAACAATAGATTTCTGCACCACAAACACATTTTAACAAATCTAAATTTTGCTGAGCATGGTGGCACATGCCTATAATCCAAACAACTGGGGAGGTAGAAACAGAAGGATCACAAGTTCGAGGCCAGAGGCAGCCTCTGTAATTTAGGGGAACCCTGTCTCAAGAAAAAAAGTACAAAATGGTCTAGGGGCACAGTTCATTGATAGAGCGCTTGCAAAAAGCATGTCTGAGGCCTTAGGCTCAATCCCCCAGTACAAAAAAAAAAAAAAAAAAAAAAAAATCTAAATTTTGCCAAAGCTGTCCTTCTTCACATCTCCTTCAGGTACTTTATAGAAGTGATTCTTATTCCCATCATTCACTAGGAGTAAAATAACTTACCAGAGTTGGGATTTGGAAGAGACTTTTCCAAGAACCACATAGTGTTCTTGCTCTTCAATATGTATAATATTCCTAGTAATAAATGGTCTTTTCAGAAACACACTGGAGGGAAACAATTATTGATTCTATTACCATTATCTTATTATATTAGATAACTTTTGCTTAGCAAGGCCCTAAACAAATAGGACAAGAGACAGGTGAATTTTGATGAGCAAAAAAGTGTAAAGCATTAAGCAGTACTTAGAGGGGGACATGTGAGAAGGGTGAGTGGTGCCACCATGATAGAAAGACTTGGGAGGGTTGGATGGTTATCGAGGTGGGGAAATCAATGGTGAGGGCCAGGCATAGTGGCTCATGCCTGTTATCCTAGCAAATCCGGAGACAGAGGCAGGAAGATTGCCAGTTCACGGCCAGAGGTAGACTATGAAATTTAGTGAGACCTTGTCTTAAGATAAAAAATTAAAAATGGTCTGGGGAAGCAGCCCAGTGGTAGAGCATTTGCAAAGTATATGTGAGGCCCTGGGTTCAACCCCCAAATACAGAAAAAAAAAAATCAGTGGGGAATTTAAATAGAGAAAAGTGTGGTTTTTTAAAGCTGTGCTTTTTGACAGATGCTGTGGCAATATGTTTTCCCTAGGTCTCAATGTATGTAGGCCTGATCCTAGAAATTACATATGAGACATATGTCTCTAGTTAGTATTGCATATTATTTTCCTATTTCACAGGCAATTTTGGTGATTTAAAAGTAACAATATCATCAGTTGATACCCCAGGAGACCCTGGAAAAATTAGCCAATCTCCCTGGATTATTTAGGTTCTTAGGAGAATCTGATTTAGTTTTTTTCCTTTTTGTTTTCCATCAGTTTTTTGAGACAGGGCTTTGGTATGTAGCCTAGGTTGGCCTCAAACTTGTGATCCTCCTGCCTCAGCCTCCTGAGTGCTGAGATTACAGGTGTGCACCACCACACCTAGCCTAATTTAGTTTCTAAATTTAAACTCAAAGAAGGCTGTAGTCAGCCTAAATGAGAGTAAAAGGTCTTTACAGTTGTGGGTTCTTAGACCATTATTTGAAATAAAAACATATTGTGAAGTATGCTACTACCTATCTGAACAACTTTCTAGCAATACATTCCTTGACTTTAAGCACCTGCAATTCTAGTGTGACAACTGATACTAGCAGATCAATTATATTTTCCTCAGTTGTATAACAGATACAAACTTTCCATAAAGATGAAAGAAGAAAGGCATATCCATTCTGATATGTCATTGTTGTTGTTGCTAGGTGCTGTTGAATGAGATCCGACTCATAGCCACCCTCACAGGGTTTTCAAGGGCTGATTGTTTCAACAGCATTGCTTTAGGAGTAGACTGCCGTGTTCTTCTCCAGAAAAGTCATTAATGGCTACTAAACTAGTTTGTTCTTTAGAGATGAAGGGGCTAAATAAATGCCAGGTGTGGAGGTGCAGTTCAAGGCAAGCCTAGACTACACCACAAGTCCTGGCCAAATGGGGCTACAAAATGAGATCCTATCTTAAAAAACAAACAGCAACCACAAAGCATGGTAATTAAGTATACTATTTAATTTTCTCTAATTAGATTATAAGCATTATCAATTATGGAGAAATTAAGAATCCTAAACAAATAGAAATATCTCATACAGTCACCATGGTGGCACAGGCCTGTAATCCCAATGACTTGGGAGATGGAGCTGGAAGGATTTCAAGTTCAAGGCTAGAGTCAACCTGCACAATTTAGTGAGACTCTGACTCACAATAAAAAATACAAAAATAAAAATGGCTAGGGTGCAACCCAGTGGTAGAGCATTCACAAATTATGTGCAAGGCCCTAGGTTCAACCTCCAGTACTGGAAAAAAAAACATATAAACAAAATAACAAAATAATTTTATATGAATGACTCACTAGAAATCCTCAAATAAAGATGATTGATCAAAGTTCCTTCTATTTTACAAAAGGTCCTAAATTATCATTTTTCATTCTACCCCCTTCCCCCATACTGGGGGTTGAACCCAGAGCCTCATGCATGCTAGGCAAGTGTTCTATCAGTAAGCCACATCCCCAAACCCCTTTTTATTTTTTGGTTTGAAATAGAGTCTTGCTAACTAAATTGTGCAGACTGCCTCTGCTCTTGAACCTGCTATCCTCCTGCCTCAGAGTAGCTGGGATTTTAAACTTGTAACACAGTGCCCTCCTGCAGCTATACCAGTGTGGTATGGGATCTTGTCAGATCTCAGAAGCTAAGCAGGGTTGGGCCTGGTTAGTACTTGGATGGGGGACCGCCTGGGAACACCAGATACTGTAGGCTTGGGAGAAAGACCTGGCAACCCACTCCCAAAAATTAATCCCCCACTGAAAATCCTATGAATAGCAGAGAAGCACTGACAATAGTGTTTCGACTGTGGTATGTAGGGTTGCTATGAGTCAGACGCCAACTCCGCAGCACCTAGAAACAATCACCACAGTGCCCAGTTTCATTACTCATTCTTTAAGGCCCAGTGCAACTTCTACCCCACTCCCCATAAAATTCCCTCCAAAGACTTCAGTTGAAAAGACTTCTTCCTACTCTGAATTCATTCCCAACATAGAGATGCTATTTCTTAGCTTAGCACTTAATTATTTTAGTGCGGGTTGGTTTAAGATTTCACACTCTTCAAGCTGGACATGATGGCACATGTCCATAATCCCAGCATTTGGGAGGCTGAGGTGGGAAGATTCTGAGATGAAGAGTAGCCTGGGCTTCATAGCAAGAGTGTGTCTCAAAAGAACAACCAAACAAAAAGGTTGCAAACTCTTTTGGAAACTGGAACTATTTTTCCTCACACCTCAGCTAAATTTTAATACAATGTTAGGTAGATTTTAGCAGGACTTTGTGCCAGGTATACTATGCTAAGAATTATAAATATAACCTTCACAACCACTCTAAATATATAGATTAATGATTCCTTTTTATTTACTTATTTACCTATTGCAGTGTTGGTGATGGGACCCAGATCCTTGAGCATGCTAGGCAAGTCCTCAACCACTGAGCAATACCCCTACCCCCAAATGATCCCCTTTTAGAAGTAAGGAAACCGAGGCATGGCTTGAAACAAGGTGATCTGACTCTTAGCTACAATGCTATGGGAATATAAATATTGGTGGTCTGGAAAGAAAACAAGTAAATGATGCTTTGCTCTATTCTGAAAGAAAATTATGTCCAGTCAAACTAGAAACCTTTAATGAATCACATCTTTTAAGAGACTAAGGCAGGAAGATCATCATAAATTCAAGGCCAGCTTGGGATATATATGGAGACCCAACCTCAAAAACTGGCACGTGCCAGTAATCCCAGCTACTTTGGAGGCAAAGAGAGGAGGATTGCAGGTTTGAGACCAGAGGCAGCCTATGCAATAGAAGGAGACTCTATCTCAAAATGAAAAAAAAAAAATAATTAAAAAGGGGCTCAAGATGTGGCTCAGTGGTGGAGCACATGCCCATTGTTCAGGAAGCCCTAGCTTCAACCCCTGATACTCCAAGAAGAAAAAAAAAAAAACAAGCTTTGAATAGTGAAAATGAATACAAATATTCTGTAAACCAGTGCACAATTATTTCATAGCATTTTATGCCTAATAGGCCTTTTTTTTTCCCCAGTACTTGAGGGTTGAACCCAGGACCTTGCACATACTTTGCAAATGTTCAACCACTGAGCTGTAATCTCAGCCCATTTTTTATCTTTTGAGTCAGGGTCTCACTAAGTTGCACAGGTTGCCTCTGGCCTCGAACTCATAATCCTCCTGCCTTAGCCTCCAGAGTCACTGGGATTACAGGTGTGTGCCACCATGCCTAGCATTCTAATATGTCTCTTGAAAGCTTGTGTTTATCAAATGTTCTACTCTAGTCGGTATGGACACATAGCGACCCTTATAGGGTTTTCAATGGCTGACTGTTTCGGGATTGCCTTGGGAGTGGATTGCCAGGTCCTTCTCCCATTTTTACGGTGCTGGTAATTAAACTCAGGACATCAGAGACTGCAGAGCAGCACTCTACCAACTGAGCTAAATCCAAGCCCCATTGTTCTGTAGGAAATGCTAATAAGCATGAGAGAAATAACTTTTTTAAACAAATTTTTTGAGACCAAGTCTCACTATGGAGCCCACGCTGGCTTTAAACTCTTGACCCTCCTACCTTAGCCTTCCAAGTGCTGGGATTACAGGGATATGCTACCACACCTGCCTCAAGAAATTACTCTTGTTTTCAAACACTATAAAATTAAATTTAGTTCAGCTGGTAGCATACTGCTCTGCACTCTCTGAGAACCTGGGTTCAAACCCCAGCACCAGAAAACAGAAGAACATGGCAATCCACTCCTGAAGCAATCCCAAAACAATTAGCCATTGAAAACCCTCTGTCGGTCACTATGTGTCCGACTTGAGTCAATGGCACCTAATAACAACATAAAATTAAACGACTAATCTGGTTCTTTTTTAACCAGAGTGTGAGCAAAACTTAAAGAAAGTGAAATTGCCACTCCATGTGTGTAGTTCTTCTGTGGTTATTGGTGGAAAGTGTTAAAAGGTATGACCTAGTATTTCATATTTCCAAAAGTTTGATTCTGCAACACATTTTGGTCATGGTCTATTTTTATATGAGTCACAGGGAACCAGGAAATATGTCTCTAAGGACAATATCAGACTAAATTTTTTAAAAGTCAACAAGTACTCATTGAGATTTTTGTGAGTCAAGCACTGTACTAAGATTGCAAAAGAAACCTAAAACCTAATTTTGTATGTTTAGAAAAAATACAGAAATTTAACCATTTCTCAATTCCAAGTTCCCCTTTTATCAGGTGCCTTCCATGTGGTCAGTATTCCACAAATGTTTAAATGTATTGCTATGTTAAGGTTGTTTTGTTTTGTTTTGTTTTTTGAGACAGAGTCTCCCTGTGTAGCCCAAGCTGGCCTGGAACTTGTTATGTAGACCAGGCTGGCCTCAAACTTACATGGATCCTCCTGCTTTTGATTCCCAAGTAGTGGGATTACAGACATACACCACCATGCCCTTAATGTTGAATGGTATGTGATCTTATGTGTCAGTCACTATAGGCCAGTGAAAAAATGGGACCAGAAGTCACCAGAAATCAGGTCCTGTGATGGCTCTGCATGCTAGGATTCCAACCAGTGTGAAGGGTTACCTAAAATTTAATGTGTGACTTTAAGATACTCCCGATAACAAATTCCACTAAATGTTACTCAAGAGCCTTAAGTGACCCTGCCTTCATAACTATCTTTGAGTTCTCCAAACATCTTTAAAACAAACAGAAAAAAAAGAGGTAGTTGCACAATTCTGTATTTGATAGAAAAGATTGCATGTGACTTTAAAATATTTTCTTCCTCGTTTTTCCCCCTTTCTCCTTTCTTTATATCTGGAATATCTACTCAGGAGAAAGCGAAACAACTTAAATTATATTCTGGCTTTAGTGTAAAATTCAGTGTGAAACCCTTCTCTCAAACAATTATTAAACTCTTGCAAAGACTCATAAAGAGTTATAAGAAAAGTTCAGGCTTTGGGGTTGGGGTGTAGCTCCGTGGAAGAGCACTTCCTTATCATACATAAGGCCTTAGGTTCCATCTCCAGCACTGCCTCCTTGAGGAAAAAAACAAAACAAAACAAAACAAAACACCAAAACACAAAACAAAACAAACAACAACTACTACAAAAAAAAAACAAAAAAACAGAAAGAAGAAAGAAAGTTCAGACTTTTATTCAAACTTAGTATTTGTAACAGAAATCCTTCTCATTAGTAGACTCAATTTATTTTTGCTTCTTTGTAAAATATTTACCCATTACTTTCCTCTTCTGTTTACTTGAACACAATACAAGTCAGTTCTTTTGAATCAATATCTCAGAATTTCCCAAACAACTATGAAGGAAAAGTTGGAGAAAGTAAACAAATAAAAGAAAAACAGGGAGTTGAGGGTGAAGCTCAGTGGGTAGAGCACTTACTTAGCATGTATGAGGTCGTGGGTTCAACACTCAATTGCAAAAAAACAAACAGCAACAACAACAAAAAATAAAAAACAGGCATGGTGGTGCACATCTGTAATCTCAGCAACTCAGGAGGCTGAGGCAGGAGGGTTGCTAGTTTGAGGCCAGAGACAGCCTGCATAACTTAGTGAGACTCTGTCTTAATATAAAAAATAAAATAGGGGCTGGAGGTGCAACTCAGTGGCAGTAAAGCCCTATGTTCAATTCACTGGTACCAAAAAAAAAAAAAAGGAGGAGGAGGAGGAGGAGGAGGAGAAGAAGGAAAAACATCAGAAGCTTAACCAAGCTGCAAGAAGGCTGCCTGACACTTTCAAAATAGGCCCTAGAGACAGAAGCAATAGATGGGTCTATAATAGAAGCTAATATATAAAAAGACCCATAAACTAGACATGGTGGTATGTGTCTATTATCCTAGTGACTTGGGAAGTTGAGGCAGAAGGATCCCAAGTTCGAGGCCAGAGGCAGCCTGTGTAATTTAGTGAGAACTTGTCTCCAAATAAAAATAAATAAATAAATTGGCTGAGGGTGCAGCCCAATGGCAGAGCAATTGCACAGTATGTGCAAGACCCTGGATTCAACCTGCAAGTACTGCTAAATAAATAGATAAATAAATAAACCAAAAGAATATTTTAAAACCATAAGTACACGTGCCCCAGAGTATCAGAAGTATTGTTCATGACTTACACTTCCTTCAAATTTAGTCATTTCCCTGGTGGTGTGACTCAGCAGTAGAACACTTGATTAGGATGCACAAGTCCCTAGGTTTGAGCCCCAGAACTATAAACAACAGTAGCTGGCTTTGCAGTTTCCAGAGATGTGCCAGGGACAGGAGATTAAGCTCAGTTGGTAGAGCGCCGCTCTGCAGTCTCTGATGTCCCGAGTTCAATTCCCAGCACTACAAAAATGGAAGAAGGATGTGGAAATCCACTCCCAAGGCAATCCCCAAAACACTAAGCCATTAAGAACCCTATGAGGGTCGCTATGTGTCAGACACGACTCAACAGAACCTAACAACAACAACAAGCTAGGGACCGGTGCCAGGGGTGGAATGGTATGTAAAAGGATTCCTCAGCCCTTGACAATAGCTGATGTTGCAGCTTTTGGACAGCACTAGGTATTGGGATTCCTCAGTCCTAGACAGTAGTCAGTGTTACAGCTCTCAGGCCTAAGGGTATCTGAGATCCTTCATCCTAAAGACTCCATAGCTCTTTGGAACTCTTTCAGTGACCAGGGCCCCTAATTTCTCTTTTCTAGTTCTCTTTCTTTTGCAGTCCTTCTTCCTGCCCTGGTTGGTCTCTCAAACTATTCAGCTGCCTCTTATTGTTATGGCTGCCGTCACTGTTGCTGCCATTCAGGAAGTGGCTCTCACAGACCTTCTGCTGTTGCTGCTGCTGTTGTTGCTGGTGCTGCTGCTGCTATCAGTCACTGGTCTTGCAGCCTCACCTCTTTTTCAGCTGTCTAGCATTCAGCCACTTCACTGCTTCTGCAGCTCAGCATTCTGGATACTCTGCTGTTTCTGCCACTGCTGCTCTACTATCTCTGATGTCCTTTGCCACTACTGTCACCATTGTTCTGCTGTCTCTGCTGCTTTTTCTTCATGTTACCAGCTCAGCCTGCACTACTGAAAGTAGGTAAAGACCACTTGAGAGAAATCTTTACAACAATAAATATTGCAACACTGGGGGACAGCACAGGTGGGTGTCTCCCTGCCAGCTAATTTGAGTGAACTGAGTTGTCTGCTTTAATAGCCAGAGAAGGGGAGTTTGCACCAATCACAGCATAGACCCTTTTTCCCAGTCACAGCAGTCTCTATACTAAACAGAGCAGTCCCTTTTGCATCAACCACAGAAGTCCTTCTGAGGGTACACCAGGGGAAATGTTCTCCCTCGGGCCTAGGTTGGTCACAGGGTCTCATCTAGACTTGACTGAGGCTTGTGATAGTAAAAAGTCCAGTGCAAACTGCAAACTGATTGTAATAGTCGTGGCTGGAGCTGCCCCTTCAGAAGCAACAGCCACTGCTTCCTCAAGGCATCCACGAAGTCTTCAAAACCATCAGTGTTGGTATAAGGGAAGTTCAGCTGATTGCCTGACTAAGAGTTCTTTACACAAAGTAGCCAGGGTAGCAAGGGAGAGTCTAACAGCTACCAATTAAGGAATCAAATCATCCCATTCCCTGATATCGGTGCTTCCTTGCAGGAAAATAAGCAGTAGAAGTGTTGGGGAAAATTTAAATCAAGTTAAAATGTGATAATGTTTACTTAGGATATAACTACTGAAACTTGATGTTCCTTGTTACAAACATTTTACTTACTAAACTTATTTTCCTGCATGTAAAACTTATCTTACTGTGTTCACTCTCTACCCTGTTAGTCACTTCCCACCTTTCTGCCCCATATCTGCCTACTTCCATGGCAACTATCTTAGTTCAGTTAAAGTTCTGCTAACCCATTTGCAGATAGTCACCTAGGCTGTGCACTTGTGGTTTCAGCTGATATCTACCCCCTGCTGTAAACTATATAACCCCAGGAGAACTGAAGTTCGTGGTCAGACCTAAGAGGACTTGTTTCTTTGGGTTGGCCTATTAGCTAATAAATTTTTTATTATTTTACCCTACTCCTGCATCTCTTGAAGTTCTTTTGGTCTTCCCTGTTGCAACAAAAGGAGTACTTACAGTAAGAAGAAGATTTGGCCATAGGAGCCCCTTTCTTTGACATATCCTCATAGCATTCTTGGAGTATTTTCTTACTTTATAACACAATAAGGTGTCCCAGCCTCAACTTGTACCTTCCCTGTTTCAGACCTAGAAACAGCCATTTCCCTAAAGAGAAATCAGAATCTGGTCACTAGATATGCTTGTCACTATTGGGGTGTCATTCCCTATAGGCTTTCTAAGTGAACAGAACTGAAGAATATATGTAGACATGTATGTATTTATGCATGAATACACACATTTGTATCCATTTCTCTATGCATGTATAATGTTTTCTTTGCTATATTACACACATTACATGAAATCCACAATTTTGTTTGTGTATTGGTACTGAGGATTAAATCTAAGACCTTGTGCATGTCTAAGCACTAACTCTACAACTGAGCTATACCCCCAACTCCTACTTATTTAATTATTCCAAAGACTAGAAGAAGAGGAAAAGAGAAAAAGCCCCTATTTATTTAGTTTTCAGATGGGATCTTGCTATGTTGCCCAAGGTGTCCTCAGACTGGACTCAAGTGATCAGCCTCACAAGTAACTTGGAGTATCAGCACATGCCCTTGTGCCTGGAAAATTCACTATTTTAAAATGTGCAATTCAGTGGCTTTCAGTATATTTATTCTATTGCATAACCATTGTCATTATCTAATCTAATTCTGCAGCCATAGCACCCTGGCATCCAATCCCACCTGATCTTGGAAGCTTAGCAGGGTTTGCCTGGGTAGTCCCTATATGGGAAGCCAACAGGGAATACCAGTTGCTGCAGGCTAGGGAGAAGGACCTGGCAATGGACTCCCAAAACACTCCACCATTGAAAACCCTATGAATAGCAGACATCCCACCATGGACCTGCCTCTTCTCATCCTTAAAGAGAAGAGAGATTAGATATTCATTTAATCATAAAGCCAATTAACTTTACATCTTAAATATCTGAATAGCTCCCCTAGGCTGGGGCACTGTGGGTAGGACTAGATTAAATCATTGATTACCTCCCTGGTATAATTAAATGGCTGGAGTCAGACATAAAAGTAGAATATTTAAATAAGAGAATATCAATATAAAGTGGAAAATATGGGTCTTTAAAAATGATTTTTAAAAATCAACTCTCAGTACAGATAACAAAAAGATTATAAAAGACTTTACCATACCTAGCTACAAACAAGCCTTAAGTTAGGCGAAGATTTAGTGTAATGTGAAGCCCAAGTAGGCTAGAAAAGCAAGTGCTGCAGCTTGGCTAAAAACCTTTATGTGTAGAGCTTCATTAAAATGGTATTAGAAATCTATTTTCTAATTAACTTTAGTTTGGTGTGTTTGATTTTACCCTTTGCTTTCTTTTTCCATCCAGACTTCGACACTACAAAGTGGTACAAACCTTTCCACAATTTGACATGAGGTATCAACAGATATAAAAATGTTCATATCCTTTGACCCAGTTAATACTTCTCTTGACAATATATCCTAGGAAGAAAATAATTGTAAATGCATGAGATTGTAGCCCAAGCTATAATAGTGAGATGTTAAAAAGGAAAAGAGAAAAAAGAAAAAGAAATCCACAGCAACAATAGCAAAAGGGATGAGTAAATATGGATTATTTTGTAACCACTAAAAATTATAATTATGGAAACTATGTAGTAACTTGGAAAATAGCTTATAGGATAATGTTACTTGAAGTAACCAGGATACATATGTGCACATGCATCATGATTCAGCTATTTTAATTTGTGTTTTCAAAAAGAGAAGTCAAAAGTTCCAGAAACACATGGAAAAGTAAAAACAGTATAGTTAATGAGATTATGAAGGTTTTCTTTCTTTTTAAAAATTCACTCTACTGTTGTACTACTATTATTTGTGCTATCAATAAAAATCAAGGTGGAGTTGTGGAAAATTTGACTTTATTTTTACTGAATTTAAAGGGATAGGAAGATTAATTTACTCCTAGGACAG
>VMDO01040400.1:0-12003 GCA_007922755.1 Pedetes capensis | reverse complement strand
TCATGCTCGGGGATGGTCCCAGCCCCATGGAGGAAAGTAAAGGAGTCAGGAAGAGTTCTGAGGGGATGGAACTGGAGCTGGAGAGGATGGTTTTCAAGAGTTGGGAAACCATCCGTGGAGTTGCATTGCAGTAAAGAGTGTTTTTGGAAGGCAGAGTTAGTTGACAAGTGAAGCTGATGGTCGATGACAGAAAGAAGCAAATGTTTATGAAGCACCTTTTTTATGCCCAGCACTGAGATATTGGCTCATTTAGTGGCCGAGGTAAATGGGCAAATCTTCCCACTTACACACAGCAACAGCATCCTGGAGTGGCGATTTCACTAGATGAGGACCACACAGCTAGGGATCAGGACTCAGGTTTGTCTGACTCTTGAGGCTTAAAGCAAAATTCATTCTTACTGCTTTGTTCCTTGGCTCCCTTTCTTCATTTTTTTTTTTTTCTAACTAGTCCATTCTTTCCAGCGTACTACGGCTAAGATGGGGCTGGGATTTAGCTCAGTTGGTACAGTGCTGCACTGCAGTCTCTGAGGTCCCGAGTTTAATTCCCAGTACCGCAAAAATGGGAGAAGGGCCTGGCAATCCACTCCCAAGGCAATCCTGAAACAGTCAGCCATTGAAAACCCTATGAGGGTCGCTATGAGTCGGATACCAACTTGACGGCACCTAACAACAACAACAACATGGCTAGGATGAACCTTCTAGAACTCTAGTTCATATCATTCCCTCCACAACCTAGCTCAATCCCACCTCTGCAGCCTTATTGCCTAGGGATGGAAGGGTGTTCTGCTCTTACGGCCTTGACCAGGTGACATGAAGATACTAGCCTAGATGTGAAGCCTCTTCCAGCCCAATGGTCAGGCTTTATGGTTGGAAGGGCCAATTCCTTCACATGTATTTTACTAATTAGTTTTATGAGCTTCTGTCTGCCAGTCATTGTAAAGCAGCACCTTGCTCTCCAAACACATTTGCTTTTCTCCTTTTCTTTTTCTTAACCTCTCACAGATCTGTCTGCTTGTCATACTATGGGGGGCTATGTTGCTGTGATGCTGAAAGCTATGCCACCTGTATCTCAGAGACTGGCAGAGCTTCCAGACTAAGACAGACTAAGGAGAAGGACCCAGCAGCCCATTCCTGAAACAATTAGCCATTGAAAACTCTATGAATAGCAGACAAGCACAGTCAAATACAGTGCTAGAAAATGGGCCCCCCCACCCCAGGATGAAGGGCATTCAAGAAAGAGCTGAGGAAGAGTTGCCTCCTCAAAGTAGAGTCAATCTTAAAGATGGGAATGGAGTAAAGCCCCCGGGGCCATCTTTTACTGACGTGTCATAAATAAAAATGAGAAGAAACACAGTGACTGCAACGATGGGCCCAAACATAAAAAAAAAGATGGTGTGCATGGCACAGTGTTGGGTCGTGTTTTGTTCTGTTGTACATAGGGTCACGATGAGTTGGACCTGACTCAATAGCACCTAACAAAAACAACTTTTTCTTATCCGGTGTCTAAGTAAGACCTGGGATGTTTCTTTTCCCTTCACCTCTCTTACCCAGTCAGCCAGTGATCATTTGTGCTGCCTAAATACCCCTCTACCACACCCTGTCTTTCCATGCCCATTGCCACATTCCTTGTTCACCACTGCCTTGGAATAGTTTCCCATTTTGCCTTTCTGCCCCTTCTTTTATCTGCAACTCCTTGCAACATCTCTCTCCACAATAAATCTAAATGATCTTTCTGGAACACAGAGTTGATTGTATCACTCTGCCACTGTAAATCCCTACACTGGCTCCCTCATATGCTTAAACTCATTAATATAACTTGCAAGGCCTCTTGTCATCTGGCCCTAGTACCTTTCCAGTTTGCTGCACACGCTTCTTCCCTTTCTAGTCAGATATGAACCATATACAGTGTTGCACAAAAATGTGTGTGTGCATGTCTGTGTGTGTGTGAGGGAGAGACAGAATATATATATATATATATATATATATATGTATATATAGTTACTGAATTCAGCTGTGAAAAAATGCAAGTTTATTTTTCTATAACTGAGCTTAACCTATCCTAAATGTCTCTATTTCTGCTGTATGATAGAAAAAAATCATTCCAATTCAAGGTAACTTGGTCAATGCTGCTTTTTCAAATTATTATGGTAAAATATATGTAACCTTTAGGATTTTAATCATTTTAAGTGTAGAGTTTAGTGGCATTAAATACATTCAGATTGTTGTTGCAATCATTACTACCATCTATTTCCAGAACTTTGTCATCTTCTCAAATTGAAACTCTATACATGTTAAATAATAATCTCCCACCTACTCCCAAGAAACCACTATTGTGCTTTCTGTCTCTATAAATTTGACTGGTTAGTGCTGGTGGATTGGCCTTTCTTCCTTCCCTTCCTTCCTTCCTTCCTTCCTTCCTTCCTCTTTCTTTCTTTCTTTCTTTCTTTCTTTCTTTCTTTCTTTCTTTCTTTCTTATTTATGTGCTGGGGATCAAACCCAGAGCCTCACACATGCTAAGGAAGTGCTCTACCACTGAGCTGCACCCCTAGCCTGTCAATGATGTTTTTAACAGTCTTTTGGCTCCTACTCGGCTCGGGTAACTCAGGGTTTCCTCCCATGTTCCTTTTCACTTCTCTCTGGGGAGATGTTAATCGCTAGCGTTATATTCAGAGTTGTTTTGGTTAGAAGGTTCCCCAAACTTTATGTGTTGGAGACTTAATCCCCGGTGCCACAGTGTTGGAAAGTGGGATGTTTGGTTGGTGATTAGGTCATCAATGGATTAACACTGCTATCACTGGAGTGGATTAGTTATTGTGGGAGTGCGTTCCTGATCAAAGGATACAGTGGGCCTCTTCTCTCTCTGTGTCATGCACATGTTCTCTTGCCTTTCTGCCTTTTTCCATAGGATAAGGCAGCAAGAAGACCCTTGGCAGATGCAGGCTCCCCAACCTTGGACTTCCCAGCCTCCAGAACCATGAATCAAATAAACTTCTGTTCATTATAAGTTACCAGTGTCAGTTATAGTGCCACTGTTACAGTGTGGTGTGAGGAAATTGGAATTCAAGGGAGGGAGGGGATGGGAGGAGGGAGTTGATGGTGCAGAGCTTCATCAATCAGGGTAAGAGTTGGGATTTTACCCAAAGTAGGATGATGGTCTTGAGGGAATCGCATACCCTTCCCTCCTCCTGTCTGTTGCTCATGTCTTTGGTTTGGCCCTGGCCCTTGGCTGATTGGTCCACACACTGCCTCATGCATTGTGCTGGCCTCCTCAGCCCCGTGACCCTCTGAGCACTTCTGTGCCCTCCTAGGGCGTTCAGAGGCATACCCATTCTTCACTCCAACATTGCTATGAGGGCCAGGCCCAGGTGCCTAAGACACCATGTCCTTTCTTGGGGCCCTGGGGTTTTCCATAGGAGAATGACCTGGGCCGCTTTGTTATTTTGTGATGTGCAGGAGTCACCATATGTGAAAGTGATTTGAAACTTCGAAGTGCCATTCAAGCAGGTCTTCCCCTTTCCCTTCTTTTCTTTCTTCTTGTGTTGCTCCTTATTGACACTGCCTTTCTTTGTTCTTGTTTAGCAGAGCAAGGGTGGGCAACATTCTGTGTGTGGGTATACGTGTATGTTGTGGGGAGAGGTCCAAAGCTTTTATCAGTGTCTCAAGACTACTTGACCCCCCCAAAAGGTGAAAAATCACTATTCCTTTTTTTAAACCAAAAGGGGGAGCTTAATGGAGTAGGCTTTGTTCCTCAGCCTTTTGTCATTCTCTCTGTCCCACTTTGTCCTTCTAGAACACAGAGACAGACTTAAAATGTTAAGCCAAACTTGCAAACTTTCAGAGGTGTGATGATACAGAAAGCATTAAGATCTAACCTCTAGACAACGTCTTGCCTCAACATTTTGTCCCTAGGCAGGCAGCTCTGATACACAGTGCTTCCTTTAAGTGCTAGGGGCAAGTGGTGAATTGAAGACTAGATTTTCCTGGGGAGCAACTGAGGCAAGTAGATGTGGAACAGGTTTTGCACCAAGAATGGGGAGCTCTGTCCGCACAGGGTCACGGGGAAAGCTGTCTTCCTCTCTGTGGGTGGCTGCCCAGCACTGCCAGCCACTTCCTTCCTCTGAACTTCTTGTGAGAAGCCATTACTATCACTCAGTTTAATTCCCACTTAATACAGTGTCCAGATAAAGACTGAGGATTCATGGGTTTGGCCTGTGAAGGTGCAGTGCAAACGTGGGAAAATAAAACATCTCCAATATCGCCACCAGAGATCCATATTTTATTTATTTTCTTGGGAGTAGAGTGTCTAGTGAGGTGAGTGCCCCCCCCCATTTGGTGGTGATTGTTGTAGCTCAGTGGGGCATTAAATTTAGGAAGCAGTCTGATCTGTCATAGCTGGAGCCAGCAGCATTGTGAGATGCTGTGACCTGGAGATACAGGGCTTCGCATTTTGTAATAAATCCTTTGGTCTGCGGCTGGGTCCCTGGGAGAAGGTTCCAGCTTTGCCCTCCCTGAGCAGAAGTGTGGAGTCATAGCGCCGAATCATAATGCCACTTTCAGAGTGCATTTTGAGACCTCGTTTTAGTTTAGGATGTCCACGAACAGATCCCAGGTAGTGCATAGGAATTCGGGGAAGTGAATGAATGAGCAGGTCACCTTTGTGGGCAAGAGGGGTTCAGTTTTCTGGAGAGCCTTGAGAGGTTGTCCCAGTGTGGGGGAAGAAAGTTGGGATATTTGTCTTGCTGGAGAAGGCTGCTCCCTGGGGATGTGTTTTCGCTCTACCACACAACACTGACAGCTTTCCTTGTGCACCTCAATTGGTTTTCAACTTTTTGGGCTCCTCCTGCTCCATCATAGCATCTTAACTGTAGGAGTACTTAGGGCCTGGTCTTAACCCTGTTTTTCTTAGTTGTCTCTGCTATCATCTCCCACCATTTTCTCTGCTTCCATGGCTTTTTTCCACGTGTATGTTCTTGACCTTTTACTGCCAGCTGGGGCAGACAACTAGTTAGCCCCTAAATCTATTCTCCCCTTCTTCCATATGAGTAGAATGGCAGTAGCCAGATGCTTTACTTCCCAACTAGACCCAGCATCCCCCAGCCTTTCTTGTGACTGAGGGATGGCCAAATTTGAGCCACGTGGACGTGAGCATGATTATTTGTGCAGCGTTTGCTTAATCTCCAAATTAAAGCCAAGCCCCTGGCCTTGGACCCCTTCTCTTCCCTCCTTTCCGCAGCCAGGGAGAGAGACTATAGGATAACATTGAGTTGCCAGTTCCAATGAGGACAGCCTCTGGGGCTGGCAGAAGAAAATAATGATCCCTGAATTCCCTCATGGAGCAGAGTCATACCACAGAAACTTTGATTTTATTAAGCATCTGTATTTGGAATTTCTTTGGTACATCATTGCAACTTAGCTAGTTAATTAATAAACCGGACCTCTCTCCTGAGGTCCTGATCTGTTTATCCAAATCAGACCTTGTATTTCTACTTGGATGACTGTTAGGGTCTCAATTAAAACTAAATTCTTGATTTTTCACTTCCTCTCTACCCTGATAGAATTCTCCAATATTCTCCTTTTCCATAAATGTCATCGTGGCTGAATCACTTTCTTGCCAAGATGTCAAGATTTATTTTTTGATATTTCCCTTTATCTTATTTTCACATCCAATCCAATTACCAAATTCCATTGATTTTACTTTCAAGATATAGCACATGCGCATACACATAGTTTTCTTTTTTTGGATTTCTGGAAAGAGTGGAGTTCATCATACACTTCTGTTATAAGTTCATGTAAGCCCTTATTCGTTTTATTTTGTTTTGTTTCATTTTTATTTTTGGCTACTTTTTGTCTTCATTCTTTCTGCTCACTCTCATATCCTTTCTTTCTGTAAGTGCCCATTTTGATGTGTTGGCTACTTGTTTTGAAATAGATGGACGTTTTTGGAAAATACACAGTATTTGATTAAGAATGTGTTTTCATTTTAAACATAGTATCGTAGTAGAGATCTCATTCTAACTTGTCTAACTCGATCTCATTGTCAACACAATGCTTTTAAAGATTTATCAATGTTATCATACGGAGTTTTTTTCTTCCAGTGTTGGGTATTGAATCCAGGTCCTTGAGCATGCTAGGCAAGACCTCTACCACTGAGCTACATCATTAGCTCAACGTTGGTATGCTGTTGTTAGATGCTGTTGAGTCAGTCCAACTCATAGTGACCCTATGTACAACAGAAGGAAACACTACTTGACACTGTGCCATGCACATGGTTATTTTTATGTTTGAACCCATTGTTGCAGACACTGTGTCAATCCATCTAGTTGAGGATCTTCCTTCTTTCCTCTGACTCACCATTCTCCCAAACATGACGTCCTTTTCCAGGAATTGATCCTCCTAACAACATGTCCAAAATACCTTAAGTGCAGTCTAATCATCCCTGCTCCCAAAGAGCACCCTAGTTGTACTTCTTCTATAATGGACCTGTTGGGTTTTTTGGCAGTCCATGGCATATTCAATATTTGTCTCCAGCATCATAATTCAAAAGCATCAATTTTTCTCCTGTGTCCCTTACTCACTGTCCAGCTTTCACAAGCATATGATGTGACTGAAAATATCATGGCATGAGTCAGGTGCAATGTTGCTATATGAATCTCTAATTAAATACTTCCATCTGCTTCATATGTTCCATAATGGGCTGGTACCGCTTTTTGCTTATCCATTTCCCTAATGAAAGACATCTCATTTACTGCAAAATCTCTGCTAATAAAAAAAGGAGGGGTTGCAAAATATCCTCTTACATACTCCTTCGCAGACCTGGGTGTTAGCTCTTTTTGGATGCGTATCCAAGAGTGGAGTTTCTGGACCCTAGGATATAGGCATAATTAATGTTACTAAGTAATGTTAGCCTGCAGCTGTACCATTGTGGTGACCAATCCTGTCAGATCTCAGAAGCTAAGCAGGATCAGGCTTGGTTAGTACTTGGATGGGAGGCCACCTGGGAACACCAGGTACTATAGGCTTGGGAGAAGGACCTGGCAACCCACTACCAAAAATAATGAGCCATTGAAAACCCTATGAATAGTAGAGAAGCACTGACAATAGTGTTTCGCTTGTTGTATGTAGGGTCACTATGAGTTGGACACTGACTCTATGGCACCGAACAACTATAACAATAAGAGGAAGTAGTAATGTTAGGCTGCTTTCTGTGGTTGCTTCACGCAGTCTTCTCTCTTACCATTAGTGCATAAAGGCTCTTTCTCCCCAAATGCTTCCCTACTAGGAACAAGATATTGTTGCTGACTTTTTAATTTTGCCAGTTTTATGGCCATACAGTATCACATCATAATTATTTTACTTGATCGGTGAGCATCAGTTCTCATGCTTGCTCACTCTTCTGCCTCCACGCTTTTGAATGATCTGTTCATATTCATCGCACAGTTTTTCCCATTGGGTTTCCTGTCTTGCTCTTGTTGAATTGCAGGGAAGAGTTCCTTCCATAGGAACTGTCCTAACCAAGTACTGTTCCTGTTTACATTCATATTTATGAGTATGTTGGTGCCAAGTAAAGCTTAAATGAATCCAGAGGAACAAAGGATTCCCAGTGGTTCATAAGGAGGAAGGAGATGGGCAGACTGAGGCATTACCTGCACAAGGTGGCGTAGACATGGGGGACTCTAACGACCCTTTGTTGTGGCAATTGGAACCACACTCATGGCAGGCCGTGCTGCATGAACCACTTCTTTGTACAAACCAATCTCCGCAGTTCACTAACAATAAGGGTGTTAGTAATTACGCACTGAGGGAATTTTCATTAACCGATGCTCTAAAATTTTCAGCACTTTATTTTGGAGTGCACCATTCAATTGATTGGCCCATTAAAATCAGTGGTTAAAAATCAGTTCATTGTTAAAAATGAAAAATAGTGGTAATATAATGATACTGACAGTGACTGAAACAATGGGCCATCTTGCTCAAAAATCCAAAGAATCAGGCCATTAACATATGAAATGTAAAACGTGCAAATGAATTTTCCTTCCATTAGGTCCGACACTGGTGATTTACTTTGAACAAAACAACATCATTAATCATGCTAAGGAAATGTTGGTTGGACTTTTGTTCATTTTAGACTTTTGCTTGTATTTAATTTGCAAATTAATGTTTATAGGTTTTTTTTTTCAGATTTTGTAACCAAGAGCATTTTATAGCTATTTTTATGTTTCTACATTTTAAATAACATTATAATAAAAACAGTTTCAACAAACAAGGACTCTGTAATGATTTTTCCTTGAGCATTTAAGAAATACTGCTGCAGTGTACTAAAATATCCGCTTGCAGATTATAGGCCATATGATAGAATTGCAGGTGAATAGTGACTACCAAGACAAATTTTAAAATATCAGGTACCACACAAAATTCAAATTTGTGTGAATTTAAGGTGAACATTGCCTGCAGCTGTACCACTGTGGCGTCAGTCTCATCAGATCTTGGAAGCTAAGCAGGGTTGGGCCTGGTTAGTACTTAGATGGGAGACTGCCTGGGAATACCAGGTGTTGTAGGCTTGGGAAAAGGACCTGACAACCCACTCCCAAAAACTCAATCTGTCATTGAAAACCCTATGGATAGCAGAGAAGTGCTGACAACAGTGTTTTGTCTGTTGTGCATAGGGTTGCTATGAGTTGGACACTGACTTCACAGCACCTAACAACAACAACAACAACAACAACGAGGTGAACATCACAGGCAGGGTTAACACATCTACAGATTTGTGGTAGATATGATGGGCTGACTCTCAACAGCCATCTATCCTTCTTCTTCTAGAGGCTTCCCTTGCTGCACAGGCTAGAAAACCAAGAACTACATTTCCCAGATGCCCTTGCAGATCAGGTTTGGGGAAGAATGTAGATTCAGCCTTTTAGGTGCACTCAACTGAGTGTGGGCTGGGGTTTAGCTCAGTTGATAGAGAGCTGTTCTACACTCTCTGAGGACCCAGGTTCCATCCCCAGCACCACAAAAATGGGAAAAGCTCATGGCAATCCACTCCAGAAGCAATCCTGAAACAATCAGCCATTGATAACCCTATGAGGGCCACTATTGAACCTGACTGACTGTGCCTAACAAGAACATCTGAGTGTGCAGAGGCTGAAATGAACAGATGCCAACCATGCTCATGGAGCCATTTGTATTAGTTCTAGGATGCAGCCATTATCTTTGAGGATGTCTGGAGGCAGGGTGTAGATGGGCATGCTTTCTGCAGTGTGGATACAATGGTCTCGTGGTGTGACACTGATGATGTGGTTCTGTTTCCAGCAGCCCCTTAACTATAAGAGAGACAGCAGCTCTTTGGTGGCCCATCTTTTCCTGTGGCTTTGGGGTCATTTAAGAAAGCTTAACCCATTTGTTGAGTGCTTCTAGTGATCTAGTAAACTGAACATGTTGTTATTGTTGTTGCCATCAAGTTGGATCCGACTCATAGTGACCCTATGTGCAACAGAATAAAACCCTACCCAACACTGTGCCACACACATGATCTTTTTATGTTTGAGCCCAATGTTGCAGCCACTGTGTTTCTTCTTAGTTTGAGTTGTGCCACATCAGCAAAAGGAGGTCCAGGGGCTCTAATCCATTCCTGTCATTAAGGTCAACTCTACTTTGCGGAGGCAACTCATCCCCAGTCATCTTTTGAATTCCTTCCTGCCTATTTTCCAGCTCATTTTTCAGCACTATATTTGACAGTACTTCTCTGTTATTCATACGGTTTTCAACAGTTAATTGTTTTAGGAGTGGGCTGCCAGATCCTTCTCCCTACTGTGTCTTAATCTGGAAGCTCAGCTGAAACCTGTCCACCATGAGTGGTCCTGTTGGTATCTGATATACTTATGGCTTAGCTTCCAGCATCACAGCAACATGCAAGCCCCAAAACATGGCAAGTTGATAGACAAGTGAGGGAAGCAGAAAATACCCTGTAATAATTCATTCCTGCTTAGCCTAAGTAGGACCAATTCTCTTCTTTGCAACCGAAGTCAAGCTAACATGAAGTCAAATCCTGTAGAATGAGACTCTCCAATACCCAACTCCCCTACAGAGTGGATCATATTTTGTGTGCAGGGCTCTTATGAAGGCCATGTGGGGTACAGTTTGGGTCTTTGCCATTAGGGAGTCCAGAGTCAAGACTTTGTGGTCACCTGCATGAGTGGCACAGGGTGGGTGGTTCTAAGAGTTCAGGGATGGGGGGAGGTGAGGTAGGGGAAGATCCATGGTGTGTGAATGGCCAGGGAAGCCCTGTGGAAAAGGTAGAATCTGAAGTGAAATGTGTCAAGGCCAAAAGAGGTGACAGTGTCATGAACAGCAGGCAGAGGTGGAGAGGTAAATTTTGGCCAGACCCTGAAAAGCCTTATCCTTTGAGCTGAGGAGAACCATTGCAAATCTTGAGTAGGAGCAATGTGAGGAAGGCAGTGATTTTATTTCTTCCCCTCTCTTGGGAATAAGAAAAGTAGTATTTACATGACAAGCTCTTAGGATGACTGAGGTTGCTTTATGGTGTGTGGCTGAGACTGAGATAGTCTTATGGGGACTGCTAATTTGGAATTTCAGGAAGTGGAACACATGGGACAGTTAGCATTGGGCAAATCTTTCCTGGAAGATATCAGGAGAGCCACAGTAGTCCCAGCAGGATGCCACTGTGTGCTGCAGCTATGGAAGAGGAAACCAAGATTCCAGGCAGGTTCCTGACAGAGATCCCCTAGGTTAGGGCTGTGTAGAATGAAACAATCTGGAAAGAATATTTAGCAACATTGATTTCTTTAAGTACCAACGTGGGGGAGATTTTATTTTAGGATTTTATTTTCTCTTGGGCAACAATGGAAGGCTGATCACACTGTTGGAACTCATATTCTCTAAGAATTGTGATTCTGTGTGAAAACCTTATAATGGTGGGAGGAGTCTTAAGTTCATTTTTATCTTATATTTGGGCCAAGTTCTTTATATAATCTACTCTGCTGAGCTAGGCTGGGTGGTGTAGTTGGGCTACATAATGGAGGCTGTCTTAGTTCATATTGGGTTGCTATGACATAGTACCTAAGGCTGGGTTCTGTAAAAAAAGAAAAAGAGATTTATTTGGCTCATGATTATGGTGGTTGGAGAATCCTAACAGCGTGGTGGTGGTGTCCTGGCAAAAGCCCCTGGGTGTATCACAACATGGCTGGGAAAAAGAGAGAGAACTATTCCTATTCAGAAGGGGCCCGTATTCAAGCAGGGACACAAGAAATCTGGGAGGGGCCGGGCTTGCTTTTCATAATAACCTGCTCTTGTGGAAACTAACCCAGTCCTAGGGATCAGCATTAGCCCTTTCCAAGGGTGGAGTCCCATGACCTAATTAATCTTCCACCAAATCCCACATGTTAAAGCTTCCACTACCCTAATTCCACCACATTGGGGACCAAGAGTACAGCACACGAGCCTTTGGAGGACACACTCAACCATATCCAAATCATGTTCAACTATGTACAACAGAACAAAGTACTTCCTGACACTGTGCCATGCCTGGCCCTATGTCAGTACCTCTCTGCTATTCATAGGGTTTTCAATAGTTGATTGTTGAGGGATTGTTTTGGGAGTGCGCTCCCGAATCCTACTGTTCTTTTGTTTTGTTTTATTTTGTTTTGTTTTTTGTAGTGCTGGGGATCCAACCCAGGGCCTCAGAGAGCACAGAGTGGCACTGTACCAACTGAGCTGAACCCCAGCTCTATCTAAATCATAGCAAGGCTAATAGTTGGGGGTGAGCTTTGGAGTTAAATGAGTGGCTTTTCTTTATGCATTTCAGAGGTTTCTGGAAGCACACAAAACAGGCTTTACTTTAGCTTAAAAGTATCCAAAGAGGAACCACAAGAATGGAGGAGGAAGCATTCCTTATATTCTGTGGATTTTCTCCCCTGAGGCACACAGTCTAGGGCTAACTGACAATAGGTCTGGCATTTGAGCTTGATGATTAACAGAAGCCAAAAAGCA
>VMDO01040399.1:0-11960 GCA_007922755.1 Pedetes capensis | reverse complement strand
AAAAAAAAAGAAAGAAAGAAAAAAGAAAAGAAAAGAAAGAAAGAACAAAAAAAGAGTAAACCCAGGGCCTCACATATGCTAGGCTGTGCTCTATGGTAGAGATATACCTCCAGCCCTGATTTTTTGAAAGCTACCTGGGTAGTTATAGTCTACAGCAGCTTGAGAACCACTATTAAACAAAGGAACAAATTTCTTCCTCAACAGATGAAAGAAGGGGCTAGAGATCCACTCAGAGGAAGAGTGCTTGCCTAGGCCCTGGGTTTCATCCCCAGCACCATGAAAACAAGTAAATAAATAAACAAAGACATACCTCAAGTTTGCGGGCTTCCTAGACAATGGAACTCCATGCATCAGATTTGCCTGTGTTATCATCTGCCCACTTGCAAAAATTTTTTATAGAACAATGATTCAGAAATCTTGACCCAACAGCCTAGAAATAGTGCTCAGCATACATAAGTCTCACCTGTTATGACAAAAAGGAGAAAATGGTTGCAAGGCCTCATGCCCGGCAACCTCAGGACCTCTGTGGAGATGAGCCAAGGATGGTCCTAACAGGCTACTCAAGTTTCCCTGTTGAGAAGTCACACATGAGCCAGGTGCATCTTACAGCCTGGCATTTGCACGTATGTGTGGATTTTGTGTCTCTTCTGATATGGAATGGAGAGATGAAGAGAAATCACAAATTATCATTGCATTCGCCTCCTGTCATTGGGTCCAGGAGTGATATCACCATTCTAATTTTTCACCTAAATATCAGGGCGTTTTGCTTTGGATGATCATGTTGTAAGTAGGATCTCTTCACCCTCGCAGCAGAAGGCCATACCTGAGCACAGAGAATGAGGGGAGTTGTTGTTGTTAAGCGCCATCAAGTTGTGTCCAACTCATAGTTGACCCTCGTTGGGTTTTCAATGGCTGACTGCTTCGGGATTGCCTTGGGAGTGCATTCCCACGTCCTTCTCCCATTTTTACGGTGCTGGGAATCGAACTCAGGACCTCAGAGACTGCAGAGCACTGCTCTAACAACTGGTGAGTTAACAGGGCTCCATTTGTGAGTGGCTGTGGTGCAATGCTGTGCAGTCTGTAATGCCCATCAGACCCACCCCAGGGGCTTGGCTCATCCTGGGTAACTGATTCACCACGGGAAGGGTTGAGCTGAAGAGCTTGCATTTCTACTAAAACCCAGCCCCAGAATGAGGGGAGATATTTTAAAATCAGAATCAGCAGGACCGGTGTCGGGTTGAACATTTGAGATGGGGACACAGAGGAATCAGGGTTCATTTCCATGCTTCTGGGTAGATGATGGGCGATGGGGAGAAAACACACATGAAGGAGGAGCAGACTTGAGTCAGGAAGACAAGGAATGAAGATGGCGCCCAGGCGGGCTTTAGATGCCATAAAAGACATCACACAAGAGAGAAGGAAAAGGAGAATGTGGGTGTTTGAGGGCTCAAAAGGAGGCCAGGATACTGGTCTACAAGTCCAGGGAGGTATGTGGTAAGTGCGGTCATGGAAGGAGCTGTGATCATCGATGAGAGAGAAATGAGTGGAAGGTATAGGACAGAGCCTCAAGGAGCTACCACATTCTAAGTCAGGGACCCAAAAAGAAACAGGCAGGCTGTTAGGGAAAAAAACCAAGAGAGCAGAGTGTCATGACAGGAAACAGAGCACAGAAGGAAGAGGTGGAACCACGCTCCCCATCACCTCTCCACCCACCAGAGTCCCACCTCTCATCACTGGGTGGGCCAGTCCCTAAGTCTCAGTGCTTAGATTGTCACATGGGGATTCACGTGCCTCCTACCAGCCCATGGTGTAGACAGGATATTTCATCTAGGTGTAGAGCCACTACCCACTGGGTGAGATGTTTCCCCAACAGTTTCCCCCAGACTGCTCTTTCTGCTCGGATGGTCCCATGAGAGATCCAGGGGCCATCCTTCAAAGTGCATAAACATGTGGCCCTCATACACAGAAATCGTAGTGTGTAGGGGTCTACCTGTCATTGCTACATGTTGTTGTTGTTAGGTGCCATCGAGTCAGTATCCGACTCATAGCGACCCTCATAGGGTTTTTTTGTTTGTTTTTTAGATTTTCACACCATTTAATAGAAAAATATAAAACCAAGCCACCCCACTGATTTAGGCAAAAAAAGGTTTTCAATACAAATGTAGAAATATTTCAATTTACAAATAACACTGTACTAACGTGAAGTCGGGGCTGGGATTTAGCTCAGTTGGTAGAGCGCTGCACTGCAGTCTCTGAGGTCCCGAGTTCAATTCCCAGCACCGCAAAAATGGGAGAAGGACCTGGCAATCCACTCCCAAGGCAATCCCGAAACAGTCTGCCATTGAAAACCCTATGAGGGTCGCTATGAGTCGGATACCGACTCGACAGCAACTAACAACAACAACAACAATATGAAGTCAAAATCCACAATTACACATTCATAAAAATTCCAAATATCATCTTCAGAATACTCAGTTCTGTACAAGGTTTACAAGATGTCTAATGCACGTAGTATTTCCTCAGTGTGCTACAGAGTTCAGAGGTTCTGCTCGAATATTCCCTAAGTCAAGCGCAGAATGTGTCTCTTCATCAATTTCTCCAATGACTGCAACATTATCACCTCTCACGATATATAACCCTAGTACCACTTGTTCCACTCCCTGTGAAGAGCTGAACACTCGTTCGTGGCTTTTGTCCAAAATTAAATTAATGGTCTGGTCAAAACCTTTTAGTGTTCCCACTAGCATTCTCCCATCAGAAGTAATAACAGCAACAGTTCGGTTAATGTAATTCTCCAGGGCGGACGTCATGCTGCTCGGCTTGGATGCCCCCAGAAACCCCTCATAGGGTGTTCAATGGCTGACTGTTTTGGGATTGCCTTGGGAGTGGATTGCCAGGTCCTTCTCCCATTTTTGCAGTGCAGGGAATTGAACTCGGGACCTCAGAGACTGCAGGGCAGTGCTCTACCAACTGAGCTAAATCCCAGCCCCCTATTGCTACCTAGATTATCACACACAAAAAAAAGAGGGGGAAAATATTTCCCTTGCCCACAGGGAGCTCCTTCCTTAACTGGTCCTTATTCTGGCCCAAAAATTCTATTGTTTTTAACATGTATGAGTCCCTCTACAATGCTTACATGCAAATACTGTCAAATTTTTAAACTTTACTAAATGAAATTAAATCTAGCTATTGGTCATACATGTTGCAATTGGTCAGAAATCCAGGATCAGTCAATTTGCTGGGCTCCTTCATTTTCCTCTTATAGAACAAGGTTACCAGCTCATTCGTGGGCCCAGAAAATGAGGGTGGGGCCTTGAGGGTAGTTACCATGACTACATTCCTTGGAAATTAGAGACAGCGCGTCCACATCTTATATGCCCACTTGACTGAGTCATAGGGGACCCTACCAAGGCTCCCAGACCCAAAGAGCTCTTTCCTCCCTGGCACCCATTTCTTCATTTGTACCTGTGGTCCTTCCACCCCAGAGGCATTGTCATGGGTCCAGAACCCATGGTCCAGGAACTCTATTCCATATCCTTTCTTTATCTCACGGGAAGTTTATGATCAAGACTATTGAAGAGTGCTATCTCAGAAGTTTATTTCATCATACTGAATTCTCAGTATGTCACCCTTTGATGAGTCAATTTCAATATAGACAATTAGATAAGACACTGTATTCCTGGGTCAGGTTTTCCCAGCAGGGTAATAAATTTGTCTGGTTATCTTTAATTCATCTTTTTGTCTTCTTCTTTTTGTTGGTGCTACCCAGTCTGTGTCAGAATTAGTTGTTTTCATAAAGAAAAGTTCTGGTCTAACACATAGCAACTATCTCCTGAACTTTCTTAGAGAACAAAATGTCTTCTTCCAAAATCTCTACTCAATATTGTCCCTTAATGTTTTAGGGAGAGAGATTTACAGATCTTGCCTTGGCATGTGCAAAGGCCCCATGGTCCAGAACTCTGGGGTCACATTGATCTCAGTGATGTCTACATCATTTGCCTTTCTAGCTGGAAAAGTGAAATAAACATGAAGTGTGTGGCCAAGATGGGGAGATGCATCACTGCCACGCTTGTCCAAGATCCTACCGTGACAGCTGCCACACCCTACCTGTGGAAGTTGAGCGGCTGGTAAGACACAGCCCCTGTCCTTGAGCCCTTCCTTCTCGTGGCCCTGTTCCTCCTGCCCCGCACACGCATCCTGCAGAGTTTCTGGCTCCCATCAGATGTGTGTTGCTGCAGAAAGAGCAGGACCCTTATTATCAAGATCCAAAAGTGCCTTCCAGAGCTATTTAACGGCACTGGCAACAGCAGATGAATGGAAACCAACGTCTTCCAGTGGCTTTTAGTTGTTAAGAGCAAGAGGTGTCACCATCAGCTCCCCTCCTCAGTTCCCAGACCCACGCCCTGTGTGGGGCGGTGGCATCACACGCTGCCTGAAGGGTGGGGCATGTACCTCCTGCTGTGGGACCAGGAGTTCCATAAAGCTGGCTCTGTACTGGGCCTTCAGGAGGCAGCTGGCAGTCTATCAAGCCAGTTGATTTGGGGTCGCAGGCTACATAATAAGGCCCAGGAATTCTGTGAATTCATGTGCGTTCTGGGGCACCTCTTTTGTTCTAAATGTGTCTTTTGACAGAGGTGAGGGTACACGGGTTTCCACACTCTGGGATTCCATGAGGTCGATAAGGGGTACTGTGAGCGGTGGTGTAGACAGAATCACCAGATATGCAGCAGTCCCTGGAGGACAGAGCACTTCCCTCCCAGGAGGGGGAGGCATGGAATCCACCTGCCTCCATGGCCTCCCCTCAGAGGATCAGCATAAACTGTGCCTTTGAGCGGGTGGGCAATCTACAGAGGCAGAAAACAGACTGGCTCTTTGGGCCAGATCATGTGTAAGTGCCATATGGCACCATGGAACTTTGTAACTGGCCCCTTGAAAAAGCACTGGGTGGCCAAGGAGAGGCTGGCATCGCTAAGATGGGCCATTATGCCCACGTGCTTACCAAGAGTCTCCCAGGACAGAGCCCTGAGTGGAGAAGGTCAGAAAATGAATCTTGGGGCAAATGAAAAAAAAAATTGAAGTAAATGAAACTATTTGACCCCGTTCATAGATTTCCTTTCCAAGGAGTTTCTGCAGCACAGACTCTAGGTACAGACCTGGCGATGCCAGGCAAGAGGATGCCTACCTGTAGCTTGTGCGCCATGCTTATTCAACAATGCTAGGAAACAAGAGCTGCTTTCCTGAGTTTTACTACCATCTGATTGGCTCAGCAAGGTCCAAGACTCCTGAACTTAGTGCTAAATCCCAATACTTTGAGGCCAAGAGAGCTCACATCAAGCTCACGGTGGCCCAGATAGGAGCCGCTGTCCTGACGTGGACACAAGTCTGTCACCTCCTCCTGGGCTACCTCACTCCATGGCCTATCAGCCTATTCCCACTACTGATGGAAGGGGACGCCTTCAGCTACTGACCCAAAATGGAGCTCAGCTGCAGAGACCTTCAAGAGAGACTGTATTCAAGGTGGAAACCGCCAATCACTCTTTTTTTTTTTTTACTGGGGTTGAACCCAGGGCCTCGCGCCTGCATGCTCTGCAAGTGCTGGACCACTGAGCTGCACCTCAGTCCATTTTTTTACTTTTTGAGACAGGGTCTCACTAAGTTACTCAGACTGCCTCTGGTCTCGAACTTGCGATCCTCCCGCCTCCGTCTCCCGAGCCGCTGGGATTACAGGCGTGTGCCACCGCGCCCGCCAGTCACTCTTGAACAGATGTCTTTGTCAGCGTCAGAGCAGACCCTGCCCTTGCTCACTTTGTGCCTGGCATCTCAGGGGCCCAAGGAGTTGCATATTCTGCAAGACAAAGGCTATTTGGGGAAGGTGCGAAGAAAGCCAACCAAGTCATCAGGAATCTGAGGTCCTGCAGACGAGGTCATTGCCCGAGGAGCAGCTGGTGAGTCAGTATGAACCCGAAGCCCCCTCCTTTCAGTTGACCCAAGAGGAACACTGTCTTGCAGAAGCCCGGGAGACAGTGCTCAAAGGGGGAACTGTGTCACAGGCTGTGATTTGATCACATGACCTAATACCAAAATTTGAACTCCAGAGAAAATCCTCATGCTGCATTTACTTCTGGGTCCACGGGTCTGGATTGACACAGATGGATTGACACAGTGTCTGCAACAATGGGCTTAAACACAAATAAAATCGTGTGCCTGGCACAGAATCAGGAAGCGTTTTGATCTGCTGTACAAAGGGTCGCTATGAGTCGGACTCGACTCAGTGGCACCTAAGAACAATGACAACATAGGTCTGGTGATCGTGTTATGTCTGCACATGCATACAGGCGTTTTCTGTGCAAATGGTTTTCACTTAAAATCTCTTCCGCCTTTTCTGCAGAAATGTGAGCTGCTCCTTGTTATTCAGAAAGTGCTTTTTCTTTTGTTTTGTCTCAGAACCATATTATGTGAGTAACAACAACAAAGCCAGAAACTTGTGATCGGAATCCCATGGGTACAAGTCACCCTCCTCTTTGCCTTATTGATGGGTGTCTTTGCTCAGGCTGCCGACAAATTGGGAAGGAGCATTACAGACACAAGAAAATTATTTCTCATAGTTCTGGAGGGTAGAGGTCTGAGGCCAGGACACCAGCATAGCCAGGTCCCGGGGAGGGCCCTCTTCCTGGATATAGATGGCCGCCTTCTCGCCCTGTTGCCACCTGGTGGAAAGAGAGAGCGAGAGCTCCCTAGAATCTCAGTAAGGGCACTAATCCAACCCAGGAGGCTCCACCCTCATGACCTAATCTCTTCTCAAAGGTCTCCCCCGGTCCAATTGCGGCCACATCAGCAGTTAGGATTTCAACATAGGAATAGAAGGGAGCAGGGACACAAATGCTCAGACCGTGGCAACAGGAGTGTGTGGAAGGCAGAGGCGGACCCATGCTCACGGCCCTCCCCTTTGTGCTTTCCTCAACAGAGCAGAGAGAAACCTCCAGGCCTCTGGCAGGGCATGTGGTTAAACAAAATCAAGAACAGGCTGAATGAGAAGGCATAACCCCCGGGTGCCAGGGTTTGTGCGGGACATGCGCCTCATCTCTGAGAATTTCAAGGCACTTGACAAGGTAAGCACGTCTTCCGGCTTCCCTTCTTCTTTGAGTTGATTTAGTTTACGTTTCGCCTTCTTATATAAAGTAAGTGTTGCAGTGCCCTCATCCTGTGCAACCCTGTACGAGTTTGCTAAACGTGGGGCAGAGTGAGAGAGTAAGGGCACACCAGAGGTGGTGTTGCCCACGTGGCCTGGGGCCTCTGCGTTCCATCACTCCTGGATGGTCGATTCTTGCCCATAGAGACAGTAGGCTGTAGATGTGTTTGCTGCTACAGCAAGTGGAAGTGCATTTTAGAAGTACCTAGTGTTTCTCTTCTCCAAAGCAAGACACCAAATCAAATTTCTTAAGCTTCAAACTCTTGAATTTGTTTACATCAGAATTTCCTAGTACCATATCAAAAAACTAGCAAGGACTCCCCAGGGATGGAAATAAAGAGGACACGGTTAATTCACCTCACACATTTCTGTACTACCACACTGTTACAGAGAGTACACACTGTATTTGAAAATCAAATAAGAAGAATATTTTTAAAAGTCGAACTGAGCAGGGTGTGGTGGCGCACACCTGTAACCCCAGCACCTGGGAGGCTGAAGCAGGAGGATTGCAGGTTTCAGCGACAGCCTGAGTTGCATAGCAAGACCGTGTCTCCCCCACCCGAAAGATTAAATTGATAAATTTATGACCAGGTTAGACTGCATTATACAGGTTGCAGATCTCTAATCTGAAAATCCAAAATCTGAAATGCTCCAAAATTTGAAGCTTTTTGTGTGGCAACATGACACCAACACCTGAAAAATTCCCTGCCTTGAAACTTTGTTTCATGCACAAAAGTATTAAATATATTGTATAAAATTACCTTCAGCCTATCTATGTAAGATTTATATGAACCATAAATGAATTTCATGTTTAGGCTTGGGACCCATCCCCAAGCTATTTCATTATGTGTATGCAAATATTCCAAAATCTGAAGGAATCTGAAATCCAAAATATTCCCTAAGCATTTTGGATAAGCAGTATTCAACCTGAACTACTATTTTTGTTTCTCTGTCCTGACAATAGGGCTGGGATTTAGCTCAGTTGGTAGAGCACTGCTCTGCAGTCTTTGAGGTCCCAGCTTCGATTCCCAGCACCGCAAAAATGGGAGAAGGACCTGGCAACCCACTCCCTAGGCAATCCCAAAACAGCCATTGAAAACCCTATGAGGGTAACCATGAGTCAGACTCAACTTGATGGCACCTAACAACAACAGTCCTCTCAATAAGGAGAAATAATCAAACTCTCAGGGAACATAAACTCTTAACTGGATTAATTCTCTTAACATTTGGAAGAGTAGACTTTTGGTTATCTGAAATGTTGGGAAGCTAGGCTTATTGAACAACAGCTATTATTGTTTACATCCTTGCTTTTCCAGAACACAAAGTCCATCAGGCCTGGACTTAACAACAGAGGCCAAATTTGGGAAGAATCTCAAAACCATTTTTGCAATCCAGGAAGCAAGCAAGAACATCCATCTGTTTAAGCAGAGCACTTTGTAGCCACTGTCTCTTCCTCCCTTTGGGACCCTCTAGCAGCTAGTGACAAAATTCTCCAATGGGTTATATTCACTCTGCCCATTCCCAGGAAAACATCATGTTGCACTTCTTTCTCAGGCTTTTTATACTGCCCTTCCTGTTCAATTATTTTTGTAAATAAAACTTAAAATCACCTTATCTAGTTCTCTTCTTGAATAATACAGAGTAAAAGCTACAATTGAAAATATCTAGTCTTCCTATAAAGGATCATATGACATCTTTTCATTCACTCTAGTCTTGCATTGGGGCTGGGATTTAGCTCAGTTGGTAGAGCGCTGCTCTGCAGTTTCTGAGGTCCCAAGTTCAATTCCCAGCACCGCAAAGTGGGAGAAGGGCCTGGCAATCCACTCCCAAGGCAATCCTGAAACAGTCAGCCATTGAAAACCCTATGAGGGTTGCTATGAGTCAGACTCGACGGCACCTAACAACAACAACAACAACAACAACAACAACAACAGTCTTGTATTAGGTGCTTCAGTAAGGTTTCTTCCTCTCTGCACAGGTCCTATTTCTTTCTCTCTCTCTTTTTTTTCTCTCCCAAGTATTTTAACATTTTGATGTTATTATTAAAGTGACTTTTTCTCCATGATATTTTATCACTGAGATAGCCATTGCTATTTAAATATTGGGAGAAGGACGTGGCAACCCACTCCCAAGGCAATCCCAAAATAGTCAGCCATTGAAAACCCTAAGAGAGTCGCTACGAGTCAGACTCCACTCGATGGCACCTAACAACAACAACATTTAAATATATGTTTTGCCACTGATGACCTTACAGAATACTGGACACCTTTTGTTTGTTTGTGATTGGTATTGTTTTTCACCTCTTGCCTTTTGCTTTTTAACCTGTGGCAACAGGAAGTCCATGGTGACTCCAAATTTCTTGTTTTGCTTTGGTTTGGGATGGAGATTTTTTCTTCATTTTTTGTTTTGTTTTGTTTCCTTTTTGTTTGTTTGTTTGTTTTGCAGTATGTGGGGGTTGAACCCAGGGCTTCACACATACTTTCCAAGTGCTCTACCACTGGGCTGCACTCCCAACCCATTTTCTATTTTTTATTTTGAGTCAGGGTCTCACCAAGTTACACAGGTTGCCTCTGGCCTTGAGCTCACAATCCTCCTGCCTCAGCCTCCCATGTTGCTAGGATTATAGGCATGTGACACCTCACCCAACTGTGACTCCAACAGAGGCAAATGATTTAGTGAGACTCTGACATTCATATTTTGAGGCAAGATAAGAGCCTTTGAAACCAGAGACTTCAGGGAAAGAGATGAAATAACAGTGTTAAGTCGTGTATTTTGATGTTTGTGGCATTTGAAAAAAACTACAAAAAGGAAATAACTTCCAGCAAGAATTGGCTAACTTGATGGACTATATCAAAAGAAATGAAGAAAGCTCTGAAATCTGGACCATTCAGGGTTGGAAGAACCCAGAAGTCAGAGGACTAGCATGGGGCTAGGATGCAGAGGTCTGGGCTTCCAAGGAGCTACTGCGCTTTGACTTAAGGCAGTAACCATGTGAGCATGGGCAGGGCATAGACGCACACTTAGTGGGAGAAGGCAGTTGCATGGCTACTTGGGAATAAGAAGGGAAGACTGAGGTAAAGGGAACAAGGGAGGGCACTTTAAACATGGATGTGTTCTGGTTTCCTCATGCATAAAATAGGGCTACCAATAATTCACTATTCCTTCATCTCAAAATTGGGAGAAGGATGTGGCAATCCACTCCTGAGGCAATCCCAAAACTGTCAGCCATTGAACACCCTATGATGGTCGCTATGAGTCGGACATGACTCGATGGCACCTAACAACAACAACAACATCTCAAAATTGTTGCAAAGTTAAAATGAGATTTCCCTCTTCGCAAAGCCCTTTGATAAACCATGATATGCTTAATGACATTGAGAAGACAGAAAGCAAAACTCTTTCCTGTAATTTGTGTGACTGGGATAACAGGTACAGAGAAAGTCAGGTGCACAGTTAATGGGAAATAATATTTCTCTTAAGAACTTGTGACAGCTGTAAAGTATCATTTAAAAAAAAACCCTTCTTTGCATGAATATTGCTTTCTCACTCACTGAGGAAACCTGTCAAAAATCACACACATTTCTTCTGCTTCTATTTCTTGCCAACATGATGCAATTCTAGAAGATGGATCCTGAATAAGTATATGGACCTGAGCCCTCTCCTCTCACCCCTACTCACCCCCCATCCCACTCCCCCCTCCCTCTATTTTGGTACTGGGGTTGGACCCAGGGCCTCGAGCTTGCATGCTCTGCAAGTGCTGGACCACTGAGCTGCGCCCCCAGCCCATTTTTTCCTTTTTGAGACAGGGTCTCACTAAGTTATGCAGACTGCCTCTGGTCTCGAACTTGTGATCCTCCTGCCTCCGCCTCCCAAGCTGCTGGGATTACAGGCGTGCACTACCACTCCACCTCTCCTGTCAACCTGTTTGGTTGGCTTCCACATGCAACATACAGACTTTTAGTATACAAATACTAAAATAAATAATAATATAAATCATTATACCTTTGTTAAAAACAGGTGGTGAGAAGTCCCTAAAAACATTTTTTCTTTGAAAAATATAATGATTAAAATGAACCTTTTATAGAAAAGTGTATATTTTGATGTAAAGTTATCTATTACACCTAATGCATATTTCCAAATTAGTTATGTTCATTAAATCCATGGAAGAGAAACAGGTACTGCTTTAATGAAACTCAAAAATCCTGTAACAATTAACACTGAAGACATGTCTGATTATTACTTCTTTCTCTTCCTTCTAAAAAAAAAAAGAAACATCCATTGACTTGAGATCCAGGCATGTAAGGATCTAGCACCAGCTCTGCCTATAATTCTCCATGTGACTTGGTAAAAGACCTCTAAACAGGGGCTGGGCGTGGTGGCACACACCTGTAATCCCAGCAGCTTGGGAGGCGGAGGCAGGAGGATCACAAGTTCGAGACCAGAGGCAGTCTGCGTAATTTAGCAAGATCCTGTCTCAAAAAGTAAAAAAAAAAAAAAAGGGGGGGGGGCTAGGGGTGCAGCTCAGTGGTCCAGCACTTGCAGAGCATGCAAGCGTGAGGCCCTGGGTTCAACCCCCAGTACCACCAAAAAAAAAACAAAAAAAAAAAACAAAAAAAAAAAAAACAAAAACCTCTAAACATTTATGGGTTTATGTTTCCTTACCTACAAAACTAGGATAATGACAGTTATCCCATGTGCTCTTTATGGATGTTGTAGAAACACAATTTTTTTTTTTGTAGTAGTGAGGATCATGCACAGGTGTGTGCTAGGC
>VMDO01040398.1:0-11912 GCA_007922755.1 Pedetes capensis | reverse complement strand
GTCCTTGGGTTCCATTTCTGTTTAAGATAGAAACTTTTCCTGCAGTGGTCTTTGTTTCTATTTTGTTAGAACAATTACATGCGATTTCTAGTCTATTTATATTGACCTCATTCTTATCTTCCCTCCCCCCCCTTTTAATGTGATCTGACCTTTGAGTAGGATTTTTCCTTCTTGTAATTTTGAGTCAGCTCTCTCATATGAGTGAGAACATGTGTTGTTTCTCTTTCTGAGCTTGTCCCAATGCAATGCATCTTTTGATTTCTTGACTGCTGCTTTCGTGGTTTTGATTGTAGAACCAAATAAAGTAAAATCTTGGACAACCTCAATCTTTTCTCCTTTTATCATGAAGTTGCTAATGAAAACAGTAGGCATGCATAAAGGAGGTGCAGGTTGCATAAGGCTTTTGGAGAAAAATGACTCTTAAGCCAAATGGTAAGGGATGAGGCAGGAAAAAGTTATTGAAGGCAGCTGGAAGAGCAGAATAAGCAAAGACTAAAGAAGTAAAGAACCACAAGAGTGCATTTCTGGAGTGCTTTAAGGGAGATAAGTTGCTGCTAGACGTAGTAGGGGCAGGTTGGGGAACAATGATGGATGTGACACGTTGGATAAAGCTTAGACTTTAGGCTGTCCAAGAGGCTCCCTCCTGCAAATGAGAGACAGAGCTGGTGTAAGCAAAGAAGACTAGAGGGGCTGTTACCTTTGTATGTATCATTGCAAGATTCAAGAGGGTTCATAATGTTTGGCACACCGCAGATATTCGATGAATGTTGAATGGATGGACATTAGCAGCATTTGGGCGTATGTTTCCTTCACAGGACAAGAAGGTGGAACCTGGACATAAATGGGAGAAGGGGCGGTAGGGAATGTTTGAGGTGGCATTGCAAGCTGCCAATCTCGGGGGAGGGTTGTTGTTAGGTGCTGTCGAGTCCGGTGCGACGCCAATGCAGCTCTGGCTGGTTCAGGAGTGGACTGCCACGTCATTCTCCCATTTTTGCGACGCCGGGGCTGGAACCCGTGTCCTCAGAAACTGCCAAGCAACACTCCACCAACTGGGGTAAACGCCAGCCCACGAGGTGAAGAAGGTTAGTGGGCACAAAACCTCCAGTAGGTTGTGGGTACCTGGAACGCACCTCTGACGCGAGCAACCCGAGAAACTCACCGGCCAGAACCGCTCAGTTCTGGGGACAGAAGCGGAGAAAGGAACCAGCAGAGAACTCGCGCCACCGGGAGGCCAGCTGGGACAGCGGCACTCGGTGCCACGCCCACCGCCCGCCCCTCCAGGTGGAGCCTCGGCACCAGCCTTTCCGATTGGAGGCGGCTGGAAATCCCGGGGCGGGCATTAGGGGCCGGGCGCTCTTGAGGATTGGTCGCCCCCGCGGACGGACGCGCCGCCGCCGCCGCGTGTTCGCCCGTGGCTTTGGGTGCGTGTGGGGCGGGCCCCTCTCTCGGGTTCCCTGGCTGTCATTGGCTCGGTGCGGTTTCCTTGGGGACGTGGCGCCGCCGGCTGCACGGGCCCGTCTTCCGGCTGGGCTGGAGGCCACCTGGAGCAGCAGTGGACTGAGCTGAGCCGTGCAGCGGGGACGAACGGGCCGCTGGATCCCGTGAGTGAGAGCACGGGAGAACTGCGGGACCGGGAGGGACGGGGAGGGGAAGCGGGGACCCTCATCCTGGCCACTTGAGGACGGCAGGTTCCTCCAGGACGGAGTCAACCCAGGAGAGAGCCCCGCTCCCAGGATGTGCGGGTAGGGTCCGCCGCGCGCGAGGAACGAGCGCGGACGGACGCGGAATGGGAGCCCGGGGAGTGGGAGGGAGATGTGGAATTCTTGTGGAGATCCAGGCTCGTGGGCACTGCTGGAGCTAAGCCTGAATCCCAGCCAACTCTTTCCAGGTTGCAGTCTTAGGAGATGCCTGGGACAAGGAGGCCACCTTCTCAGGGCAAAAGGAAAAGGAGGTGACAGACGTTGAGACCACTGAAAGGAACTCATGGCTAGGTAAGGTTGCAATCTTTGTCCCTGGCGGGGGGGGGGGGGGCTCAGTGGAGGGTGGGAGGCAGGTTAAGAGGCCCTGGAAGGCTGTTGTTGGGAGGTTTGCCCTGAGGATGCACCCGAACTTTGCATCTTGGTCAGTTATATGCAAAGACTGTCAAGGATGTATCCTTTTGAAGGCAGATATGATAATAGTTTCCAGCCCATAAACCGGAGCTGGGGTGGGGGTTCGTGGAGGAAGTCGGCTCGCTCAGCTCTGAAAAGTGCTAGATTGTAACGTTCTTTCAAATTACCATCTCAGTGAATTAAGTGCCCCTTGAGGAGGTTAAGGGCTGGGATTTAGCTCAGTGGGTAGAGCGCTGCGCTGCAGTCTCTGAGGTCCTGAGTTCAATTTCTAGCACCACCGCAAAAATGGGAGAAGGGCCTAGCAATCCACTCCCAAGGCAATCCCAAAACAGTCAGCCATTGAAAACCCTATGAGGGTCACTATGAGTTGGATACCGACACGATGGCAGCTAACAACAACCTAAGCTGAGGAGGTTAAACAAAGGTGTTTTTTTTTTTTTTTTTTTAAGTAGATAGACTTTGGTAGTTTTGAATCAGTACAGAAAGTGAGCTTAGTAATTGAATACACGTAACCATACATTATAATACTCTGAAGCTTTAAAAAAAAAGATTAATGTGGCTCTGCATGTCCCAATACGAGACAGTTGCAAAATAGTGTTGAGGGAAAGATACAGAGCAGTAGATACAGTGTACTACTGTTTGTGTAAAACCAAAGGAATTGGGATACAAATAGATACATGACCATATGTACTGTTGTGTATCCAAAAACTATTCCTGACAAAATACATAGAAACAGGTAGCAATGATTCTCTCTGAGAGAGAAGTGGTGGGTCAAGGCAGAAGATTCATTTTTCACTATATATCCTTTTAAGCTGTTTGATTTAAAAAAAAATTTACCATGTGCATGTATAATCTATTAATAATAATAATTATTATTGTTATTATTATTATACTTTGAGATGGGGTCTTGCTGTGTAGCCCAGGCTGGTCTCAAACTCCTGTTGATCCTTCTGCCTCATTTTCCTGAGTGCTGGGGTTATGAGCTTGTGCCCCTATGCCCGGCTGTATTAAAACAATTTTTTTTTAATTAGCTGAATAACTTTTCTGACCATAGAGTTTTTTGACAGCATTCCTGAGTGGAAATGTAGTTGCTCTGATTCCCCAGTGTTATGAAGTTGCCTCTGAAAACTGGTGATCTTTTCATTAACATGAGATTAATTCTTGAAATTGCCCTCAAAAGTGCAGAGTTTGGGAAAAGAGGAGATAAGGTTTTTCTGATAGTAGAAGCACAAGAACCATATGGGTCCTTTTCTATAATTTGACGCTAGGAACCTGTTTCTGTTGGCAGGAATTTTTATCTTTAATAGGAGGGTTCTTATCCAAATTAAAATCCATTTTTAAGCCCTCAATTGTAGGGACTTTTCAGACTTAACTAATATTTGTCTCATTTCAGGATCAGTTTTTCCTACCTCTGTCCAGCCTCCTGGTACTTCACTGTACCCACAGTGAGTCCATTTCTCCGTCAACGGGTAGCATTCCTGGGACTCTTCTTCATATTTTGTCTCCTTTTACTTATGTTAATCATGGACTTTCGACCTTGGGGTGCCTCATCACCAAAAGATAGGCAATATGAAAGGTGAGTCAGCTTTAGACCACTTTGATCAGTTTGGCACTGAAATCACAAATGTTTTGATAAGCTGTTTTAACATACTACTACCTTGGACTCTTTTGACTAGTACATTTACTAGTAGTATTGCAAGCTATTTATTACATAAGCCCTCTTTATTATACAGCCCTATTTTGGCTGTGTTCAATTTTAGTTCAGCATGCTGATACTGATTTTAATCATGAAAGGCATCTTTCTGTTTTCTTGTTTTGGTGGGCTGATGCTTACTGGGTGCATAAATATTTAGGATTGTTGTACACTCTTGATGCATTGACCCCTTTATCATTATCTCTTTGCTTATATTCTTTTTTTTTTTTTTTCTTGATTGTAGTCTTTGCTCTGAAATTTACTAGTCTGGTATTCATACAGGTACTTCACCTTTCTTTTGATTAATGTTACTATGGTAGATCTTTTTCTATACTTTTAGTCTATTTTTGGTTTTGTATTTAAAGTGGGTTTCCTGTAGGCAATGTATAGTTTTTTTGTTTGTTTTTCTGTACTGGGAGGTTGAACCCAGGGCCTCATGTGTGGTAGGCAAGTGCTTTACCAGTGAGCAGTACCCTAGTCCCTTTAAAATTTATTATTGTTATTATTTTGAGACAGGATCTCACTAAGTTGCACAGGCTGTTTCTAACCTTGAACTTGGGATCTCCCTGCCTGAGCCTGCCAAGTAGTTGGGACTACAGGTGTGTGGCATGGAGGCCAGCTCAGACTTGCTTTTTATCCAGCCTGACAATCTGCCTTTTAATTGGGGTGTTTAAGCCATTTACACTTAATCTGATTATTGCTTATGTTTAGACTTAATCTTGTTCGTTTTCTGCTTGTCACACTTGTCCATTTTCCCTCTTTCTCTCCCTTCTTTTGAATTGAGTACATTGTTTTATGATTTCATTTTTTCTCTTTTGTTGGGTTATCAGATATAATTTCCCCCCTAATACTTGGGGGTGGAACCCATGGCTTGGTGGATATAGGTAAGTGCTCTACTGAGCTGCACCCCTATCCCTTTTTTCGGTTTTTATTTCGAGACAAGGTCTTGCTAAGTTGTCCAGGCTGCCTCTGGTCTCGAACCTGTTATCTTACTTTCTCAGCCTCCCAACTTTCTGGGATTACCCCATGGTGCCTGGCCTAGATATTTTACGTTATTTTTTCAGTACTAAAGGGTTGAACCAGGGCCTAATGCATGCTAGGTAAGCACTCTGCTGCTGAGCTGCACCCCCAGTCTCTTTCTTTTTTTCATTTTTTATTTTGAGACAGTCTTGCTAAGTTGTATAGGTTGCCTCTGGCCTAGAACTTGTAATCCTTCTGCCTCAGCCTTCCAAGTTACTGAGATTACAGGCATGCACCATGGTACCCAGCTTAGACATAACTTATTTTACTTGTTGGTTGCTTAGCATTTATAGTATCTACCTTCATGTACTATTATACGTCTTTGTGCATACTGTAAGAAACTAACATCATGCTTTCATTCTTCCTTTCCTCTTGGTTGTTGTGCTATTTTTGTTATATGTTTTATTTCTACATATGCCATAAGCTCCATATTATCTGTGCTTTAAACAATTATCTTTTTTTTTTTTTTTTTTTTTTTTTTTTTTTTTTTTTTTTTTTTTTTTTTTTTTTTTTTTTTTTTTTTTTTTTTTTTTTTTTTTTTTTTTTTTTTTTTTTTTTTTTTATTTTTTTTTTTTTTTTTTTTTTTTTTTTTTTTGCAGTGCTGGGAATTGAACCTAGGGTCTTGTATATGTGAGGCAAGTGCTCTACCACTTAGCTACATCCTACTCCCCTGCTTTAAACAATTATCTTTTAAAGAGATTTTAAAAAGAAGGAAAGATATCTTATGTATTTACTCATATGTTTACTATTTCTGGATTCTTCATTCTTTTATGTAGATCCATGTTTCCTTTTGGTATTATTTTCCTTTGGCCCAAAGAGTTTCCTTTCACATTTCTACTACAGCGAGTCTGTAGGTGATGAATTCTTTAAATTTTTGTGTGGTTGAAAAAGCTCTTATTTTGCTTTCTTTTTGAAATATTTGCTGAGTATAGAATTCTTAAGTTGATCTTTTTTTCCTTTATTACTTTAAAAGATGATAATCCACTGTCATTTAGCTTTAGTTCTTTCTAAGGAGAAGTCTGCTGTTATGAATCTTTGTTCTGTCTGTACATAGTGTATCTTTTTCCTTTGGTGGCTTTTAAGATTTTCTCTTTATCACTGGTTTTCATAAATTTGATTATGATGTGCCTGGCAGCCCTATTCATTTGTGTTTTTGGGTCTTCCTTTCTAGGAGAGGAAACACTGTGTCACTACAGTAGTCAATAATTGGCCTTAAGAAATTTATTAACTTTGGAGACGTAAGTTTATAAGTTGAGTTTCTTTAGTGATTATTGGGATTTTCCTGATAGACCTGAGCACAATTTTCCACTGGAAGATAGCATGATCTGATAATGGAATTCCATATAATTAGTTAATATGGCTGGAGTAGACAGACTATTAGAGAGTAAGTTCTGAGCTGTGTGTCTGGGGAGGTAGATCAGACTGGGCTTGTTAAGCCCTTTTAGGGGGGTTAGATGTCATCGTAAGGGCAGAGGGAAGGCTTTGAAAGTTTTAAAGAGTCATGTGATCTGACTTGCTTTTTAAAGAAAGTTCACTTTGGTGGCATTATGGAGAATGAATTGGAAGAAAATAAAAAAGAAAGCAGGGAAACTAATTCTAACACTTTGGTAGAGGTGATAGTGGCCTGAAGTTGGATGGCAGAAACATCAATAGAAGAGAGTAAAAAAGCATTTGAACGGTGTGTGGGAGGCAGAGTTATCCAATAATTCTTACCTACTGCTCTACCCTGAATGGCCAGATCCCATAAATACTTGTTAGTTTGAATTAATTAAAACAAGAGGTGAGGAACCCATAGACTGTACCTCTGTGATGACGATACCAAAGTCCTAACACCCTATCGGACTGTGGCCGAGTAGTCAGCAGCCACGTAGCCTAGAACTCACTGTTACTTAATGAAAGGTTATGTACATATTGCCACAAATCACCATATATCATTAACTTCACTTATGGCAGACTCCATGAGTCATTAGGAGGCAAACATTCGCTGGGATCTTACTGTGTGTATGACACTGTATGGAGACATAGGGTACAAAGGTGAATAAAATGCTGCTTCTGAATTCAGAGTTCATAATCTAATTAGGGAGGCAGACTTGAAGGAATAATTGTTTCCCAGTGAGATAACAGGTTATACACAGCTGTGTAGAATCAATAACAAAGAATCAGGAACTGTTTGCAATTAAGAATCAGGAACAAAGAATCAGAAATTAATCATAAGAGACCCATGAGTAACCAAATTTGGTATCCTTAAGTTCATGTCCCCAAAGGGCATGTGCTTTATTGATAAGATAGGCTCCCACATAAAACTTTTTTGCTTTTCTTTTACACACTGTTTTAATTAGCATGGTTCTTTCACAACACAGCAGGTAACAACAAACTAGAATGGTGAGTGGTACATATTAATAGATGCAGGCACCCTGATGACAATAATCAGTAATATCTGATGTCTTGACAGTTAGGCAAAGGAGAGGAAATTTATTAGAAATACACTCAATAATTCAGAATTTCTACAATTTCTACAGTGGTAAACAGTTCTATGCATTTTATTAAAACTGTTTTATCACACAGTCTCTAATAATCTATGTTAATGATGACTTTAAATAATTGATTTTTAGTCTTTATGTATCTAAATCACTTGAAAATCTTTAATAAATGTAATAATAGGGCTTTTTCTCCAGGGGATTCTAATATGCAGCCCGAGTTGAGAAATGTTGCTGTAAGGCTCAGCTATGTTTATCTGGGGAGGTATTGTGGTGTGGGGGGAAAAGGATTCATTTTAGAACTAATCAGCTCAAATCATTTACTTGTTGGTTGATTTTGGACAAGCTTCTTAATATACAGGAATCTCATTTATGTATTAAAATGGGAGTGAAAATGATTGCCTTGAACTGTTTTTTCTCCTCCTCCTCCCCCTCCTCCTCCCCCTCCCCCTCCCCCTCCCCCTCCACTTCTTCTTCTTCTTCTTCTTCTTCTTCTTCTTCTTCTTCTTCTTCTTCTTGACAGAATCTTGCTATGTAGCCCCAGGCTGGCTTCAAACTCTCAGTCCTCCTCTGTGCTGGGATTGCAGGCATGTGCCACCATTCCCCTTGAGCTCTTGTCATTTGAATTAAGAGTAGAGCATGTAGGATTTCCTGGTGCATTGATTAAATAACCATATGTTAGCCCTAGTATATTATTTGAAATAATGTTGTTTTTCTGTTCCCTAATTTCCTTCTCTGCCCTGAAAGTATACACTGAAGATAATGGGCAACATCAACCCTATTTAAAATTTTGCTTCCATAGTTTTTTTGTGGCAGCTGTTATTGTTTAAGTACTGATGCACACTAGCTGATAATAGAATGACTAAGCAAGTAACTAGGAATTGATGGAAACACCTATCAGCTTAGTTCAACAGCTTTAAAAAAATTTAAGACAATTGCTTGTCGTTGTGATTTTTATATTACGTATATGACATAGTCATATTTTTTACTACTTAAATTGTTCCTATTTCTCACAATGAAATTTTTGTCAGTATTTTGTGGTGTTCACAGAGTGTGATTTGTTGCCAAGAACATACTTAGAGATGTCTTCACAGGAGCAAGTTTGGACATTTTTTTTATCAGAAAAATGTGTCCAGAGGAACACTGCATTCGTTTTTCTGTGGTCTCAATAAACAAGGCATTATTTTAGTTAGAAATGATGGTCTTGCATGTTGCATCATTTTGCTTTACTATGTATAAAAGAAGCTAATATTTCAAAATATTTTAATTATTTTCCATTGATAAAACTTGAATTCAATTTTTTTTTTTTTTTTTTTTTTTTTTTTTTTTTTTTTTTTTTTTTTTTTTTTTGGTACTGGGGGTTGAACCTAGGGCCTCACGCCTGCATGCTTTGCAAGTGCAGGACCACTGAGCTGCACCCCAGCCCATTTTTTTTACTTTTTGAGACAGGGTCTCACTAAGTTACACAGACTGCCTCTGGTCTCAAACTTTCGATCCTCCTGTCTCTGCCTCCCGAACCGCTGGGATTACAGGTGTGCGCCACTGCGTGTGGCGCAGAATTCCATTTTTTTTCAGTCATTGGTGGAATATAGAAGTCACTTCTTAAGTGTTATGAGCAAGGATGTTAGAAGCCTATTATGGGTTTTCCTTCAGTAGTTTCAAAAACAAAGAGTTGTAATTTTTTTCTTTATTGTAAACACATGCCTATATTGCTTCTTGAAGGAGAAAGCAAGAGGTTTGCATCAGAACTAGAATTTAGGAAAAGTAAATTTAGAGAATGTGGCATGTCAGTCAGGATAGAATCCAAAGCTGTTTTTATTTTTAATAGATTCTACTTTTTAGAGCACTTTTAGGTTTAGTTTGTTTAAGCTGAAAACACAGAGATTTGCAATGTCTGCCCTGCCTTTGTACAGTGCAGGAGTGATGTGTTTTAAGAAAAATATTTGTGTTAGATCTGTTTTATTCAATTATTTATCTAGCATGTGCAGTATAAGAGTTGTTCCAAGAATTTATTCAGATTTGATCCACATTTTACATTTGCTTATTCATTCATCTTTGATTATTCAACAAATATTATTATGACACTGGTATCCAATAGGGTAGTCACTACTTACAAGTGGTTATTTAAATTAAAATTAAATAAGACAAAACATTCAGTTCCTCAATTGCACTGGACTCATTTCAAGTGCTCATTGTTCGCCTGTGGGTAGTGGCTACCCTATTGAATACTGCTGACATAGAAGATTCCCATCATATCAAAAAATTCTGTTGGATAGTGCTAAGCCTACTGTGTTTCAGGCACTGCCCTGGATGCTGGGTAAATTGTTAAAATTTATTAGTTTTGAGTGTAAGGGACACTTTTAGTATGCCTGCCTATATATGATATAAGACAAATGATGACATAAAACAAAAAATGTTTTTACCTAAATGTTCTGTATATTTAATACATTTCTTTATTAGTCCTACCCTTCTTCCTAGTGCTGGGGACCAAACCAAGGGCTTCATACTTGTTAGGCAAGTGTTCTACCACTGAGCTAAATCCCCAACCACGGTACATTTATTTTTTAACCTTAGTATTTAATGTTGCTTGCTTCTCAGTAGCCCTATTACTGTCTTTATTAGGGGGTAAACTTGTCGGTTTGAACTGTTATAGTTCTAAAGACTTCTTTTGTAGCTGTTGAGAGGCGGGCGGTACCTTCATGTTCCTTTACCATCTGGAGATGATGGGATGAGAGTTTCTGTGTCAGCAATCAGTGCAGGACTGACCTTTCTTAGGAGTTTCAATTTTGTTTAAAGGAGAGCTCAAACCTGAGAAAAACTGGATTCAGGTTCTAGTGCAAGTTTAATATGTTAGAATTTAGAGGGCACAGGTCCAGTTTGGGTTCAGGTTTAACTCCTGTGTCTAGATAGCAGGGCTTCAGACCTAACCAGAACCCTGAAAACCATTCCAGCTCAAGCATTTAAAAATTTCTTCTAAACATAAACCCAGTGAAAAATTGGGTTTGGGTTCAGCTTTTTATTTTATTCTATTTTGTATTATTAGCTATTTAAAAATGGGGAAGAAACTGAAAAAAAAAAAAAAGTATTCACCTGTCTACACATAGCATTAAAATGAGCCCAAACTGAAATGTAACTCTCTAAATTTTAACATATTGAACCTGTACATAAACCTGAACCCAGTTTTTCACAGGTTTAAAGCCCTGGTTTAAAGTAAGTCAAAAAGAGGCATTACTATTGGTTAGAATAAAAATGACTAACCTTAGGATATGCAGTTAAAATTGTTGTTGTTCTTAGGTGCCATCAAGTTGGTGGACTCATAGCAACCCTCATAGGGTTTTCAGTGGCTAATTGTTTTGGGATTGTTTTTCTGGGAGTGGACTGCCACATCCTTCTCCCAGTAGATAAAATTAAGAATTCTTATATAGAGCAATTCAGAGATTTTTACTGGTGAAATTGAAGGCATGTATTTACATTTACTCATTTATATGATATTAATGGTGTTTATGAGCAGAACTTTAAAAGTGTTCTTGACTGCTCTGATTAATTTTATTAGGAGGTAAGGAATAACTTTACAAAAGGGCTTTCCTTTTTGTATTACCATCATTCATTCACAGGTACTTTAACTATAATGTCATTATAGAGTTTTGCTTTGAGTCATGAACAGCATTGAAAAGTATGACATTCAGCAAAGAGCTGGTAAGCTCATAGGGATGGGGGCCTCATCTGTTGACTTTTGCATCTCTCTTGAGTTTAAACTTAAAAATGGTATAATTAGTGTTGATTTTGTAAGCAAGATAATGGTTTGGTCAGTTACATTTCTAATGCTGCTAATGCTTTGAGGATAATGGCAGTGAAAAGCCTTTGTTTTCCATTTCTACTTGGGATGATGTATTGGTAGGTAACATTCTTTTCATTGCCTCAGCAGTGACTAGAGGGAAATCATGTTTCTAAGGGTGGGGAAGGAGAGAGAGAGAGAATATGAATGAATGACTTGAAGGAGACTGAGTGAATATGTATGATGGAGAATCAGACCTCTTTTAGGATGGTAGTTGTGAGGGATTCCAAAGCTTTTGGAACTTTTCTTTTGGGCATTAGGTCATGTTTAGAGATTGGCTTAGTGAGGCATCAGCAAAGAGGAGAGTCCAGCAGTGCACATAATTGACTATGATGGCCAAGGCCAGGGCTGCAAATCATAAATGAAAAAATCCAGGAAAAGACTGGTGATTCATACATAGTAGGAGCTTGGAGAGCAGAACACTTAAAGGCACTTGAAAAGTATAAGAAACCTGATAAGGTCAGAGTTCCAGAAAGAGGTAATAAAACAAGTTCTTCAGTTACTCATTTATATGCAAAACATAGAAAAGGGAAACTTTCTGCTACCTGCATGAGTGATCAAAGACTGAGCTAGGGAGTGTAAAATAAATACCATCTGGTCCTTTCTGCTTTATGATCTAAGGTCAGTTGGCATTTTTTACTATTACACACATGAAGAGGTCTAAGGGAAGAGAGAACAAAGTTGAGTTGCATCAAAATTAGAGCTGTAAAATTGCTTATTTTAGCAGGAATAAGAAAGGACAACAGGTTACTTTGGAAAACCATTGAAACTTTCTT
>VMDO01040397.1:0-11951 GCA_007922755.1 Pedetes capensis | reverse complement strand
CTCTTTAGAGTATTGAAAAGCAAAGATGTCACATTGAAGACGAAGGTGCGTCTGACTCATGCCATGGTATTTTCAGTGGCATCATATGGTTGTGAAAGCTGGACATTGAACAAGAGAGACAGAAAAAGAATTGATGCTTTTGAATTGTGGTGCTGGAGACGTCTATTGAATATACCATGCACTGCCAAAAGAACCAACAGATCTGTCCTAGAAGAAGTACAACCAGAGTGCTCCTTGGACGCAAAAATGGCCAAACTGTGTCTTACATATTTCAGACACATAGTCAGGAGAGATCAATCCCTAGAGAAAGACATCATGTTTGGGAGAGTGGCAGGTCAATGCAAAAGAGGAAAACCCTCCACCAGATGGATTGACACATTGTCTGCAACAATGGGCTTAAATATAAATAAGATCGTTTGCCTGGCACAGAATGGGCAAGTGTTTCGATCTGCTGTACATAGGGTCACTATGAGTCGAATTCGACTCAATGGCACCTAACAACAACAACAACATTTTAAGTTCTCAGTTGAACTTATTTAAACAGGACAGAAAATATTCAATGAGGAATTTTTGGAAAAGAAGTGGATGTAGTGTTAAAGGAGGGAAGTGGGTCTGTGTGAGCATTTCCTCAGTGCTGTCCTTCAGCTTCCATGACCAGTGATTACAAGTCCACTATATTCATGCTTAAGTGCTTTGATTCTTCATTTTAAAATACTTGTTGGGCTGTGGCTTTACCCAACCACTGTTAGGTATATTCAAAGTACACATTGGTGGCAAATTCTAATAGTTAGCTAATATTTATTCATCACTTTCTTTTGGTGCTTTCTATCTATAAACAAATGCACAAAGAACAAATCAGCAAACCAAATCCAATAATATACTTTGAGTTTTTTCAATGTTTATGAAAAGTGCTGCAATAGGTTTTGTAGGCACAAAGGACAAGAATAAAAAGAACTTACCATTTCCCCCTTGAAGAATATATTGTTTGTTTAACAGAAGAAATAGATGACAAATTTGACAGATAAAAAAGGATACAGCAGCAAAAAGGACACTAAACCCTGTGACTTCATATTTAACAGTTTCTTAGTAAACAGTGCCACCATGTGGTGTTTTAATCTAAAATGAAATTTCAGGATTCACTAAAAATGAAATACTGCATTTAATATGGAATAAGAAAAAATATTTTTACAATGTAACATTAAAAAAATTACATGGAATATTTAGTAGAAGGCATGTTTATTAAATTGTTTTTATAAAAAAATTTCTTTCTTCTTACCAATTGTTGTTAGGTGCCTTGGAGTCACTGTCTGACTCATAGCAACCTTATGTACAACAGATGAAATGCTATTGTTGTGCTTCTCTGCTATTCATAGGGTTTTCAGTGGCTGATTGATTTTTGGGAGTGGGTTGCCAGGACTTTTTGCCAAGCCTACAGAACCTGGTTTTCCCAGGCAGTCTCCTATCCATGTACTAACCAGATCCAACCCTGATTAGCTTCTGAGATCTGACACCAAAGGATCAGGTGCCAAAGTGGGATGGCTACAGGCTCTTAGCAGTTAGTATATATAAATATACAGTTTTAATAATAGTTTTAATTATGTCATGTAAAAGAATTCTCATTTGAGCCTAAACATATGAGACTGAAAATCAAACCAGACATATTCAAAACATAATGGTCAAAAGTATGATTTAGACCATAATTTTTATTTTAATTGTAAAAATCGTGGTATACAATGTCATAATTCAATACATTATACAATGTGCAACAATCAAATCATGAGAGTTGTAGTTCCCTCTTTTTGAAATTAAAAAAAATTGATTGTTTTCTTAGATGCTGTCAAGTTGGATCCAACTCATAGTGGCCCTATGAACAACAGAACAAAACACTCTCTGATTCTCTGCCAAATACACAATCTTAATTATGTTTAATCCTATTATTGCATATACTGTGTCAATCCATCTAGTTGAGAGTTTTCCTTTCTTTGTGGACCTGCCACTCACCCAACCATGATGTCCTTCTCCAGGGATTGGTCACTCCTGGCAACATGTCCAAAATACAGAAGACCCAGTCTAGCCATCATGGTATATTCAATATTTGTCTCCAGAACCATAATTTAAAACTATCAATTCTTCTCCTTTCCTCCTTATTCCAGATTTCACAACTATATGGTGCAAATGAAAACACTGTGGCATGAATCAGGCACAACTTGGTCTTCAATGTGTCATCATTTCTTTTCAATACTATAAAGAGGTCTTTTGCAATGGCTTTTCCCAATACAATGTGTCCTTTGATTTTTTGACTACTGTTTCCACGGGTATTGATTGTAGAACCAAGTAATGCAAAATCTTGGACAACCTTAATTTTTTTTCCATTTATGAGGAAGTTACTAATGGGCCCTGTTTAAGGACTTTTGTTGACTTTGAGGCTCAATCCCTACTAAAGCCTGTGTTCTTTGATCTCCATCAGCAAGTGTTAAAAATTCTCTTCACTTTCAGCAAGGGGAGTTGTATCATCGGCATCATGCAGGTTGTTAATGAGTCTTCCTCCAAACATGATGCCATGTTATTCTTTTTAAAGTCCAGCTTCTTAGATTATTTGCTTAGCATAGAGATTGAAAAGGTAAAATGAAAATATACAGCGCTGATGCACAACTGTCCTGACTTTAAACCAGGCAGTGTTTCCTTGTTCTATTTGAATGACTGCCTCCTGGTCCATGTACAAATTCCTCATGGGTAGAGTTGAGAGCTCTGTTATCCCTATTCTTTGCCATGTTCTCCATAATTTGTTATGATCCCCACAGTCAAATGCCTTTGCTTAGTCATTGAAACATAGAAAGACATTTTCTAGTATTCTCTGCTTTCATCTAATAGCCATCTGACAACAGCAATGATATGTCCCTCCTTCAATCTCCTCTTCTGAATCTGACTTGATTTTTCAGTAGTTGCCTGTCCATATACTGCTGCAGTTCCTTTTCAATAATCTTTAGCAAAATTTTCTTGTGTGTGATATTAATGATATCATTTGACAATTTTCACATTTGGTTGGATCCCCATTCTTTGGAATAGGCATGAATATAGATCTCTTCTAGTCATTTGGCCAGGTGACTGTTTTCCAAATCTTTTGGCATAAATAAGTTAGCACCTCCAGTGCAGCATCTATTTGTTGTAATATCTCTGTTGGTATTCCACCAATTTCTGGAACTTTGTGTTTTGACAATTCCTTCAAGGCAGATTTCACTTCATCCTTTGGTACCATTGGTTGATGGTCTTATCCAGCATATTGAAGTGCTTGGTCATCCACCACTTCTTTTTGGTGTAATTACTCTGTGTCTTCCTTCTATCTTCTTTTGATGTTTTCTGTGTGGTTTAATATTTTCTCTATGGAATCTTTCACTATTGCCCACAAGGCTTAGATTTTTTTCAATTCCTTAAGCTTGAGAAAAGCAAAGCATTTTCTTCCCTTTTGGTTTTCTATCTCCAGCTCTTTTACATGTCATTATATTTGATTTTGCTTTCTTGAGCTGCCCTTTGAAAGCTTCTGTTTAGTTTTTTAACTTTGTCATGTCTTCCTTTTACTCAACATTCAAGGGCAAGTTTCAGAGTCTCTTTTGACATGTAATTTAGTGTTTTCCTGTTTCCTGTCTCTGTAATAACCTGTTGTTTTCCTCTTGAATGATGTCTTTGATCTCATGCCACAAGTTGTCTGGTCTTCAACCATTAGTGTCTAATGCATTAAACTTGTTCTTGAGGTGGTTTCTGAGCTCAAATGAGATATACTCAAGGTCATATCTTGCCTCTTATACACCTAATTCAATTTTTTTCAGTTTCAGTTTGAATCTGCATATGAGCAGTTGATGGTCTGACCAACAATCAGCACCTGACATTTGATATTGAAGTTTTCCTTCATCCCTTTCTACAAATTTAGTCATTTGCCTCTTCTATGTTCCATCTGGTGAATTCCACGTGTATAGTCACTATTTATGTTGGTGAAAAAATATATTTGCAATGAAAAGGTCACTGATATGACAAAGTCCTATCATGCAATCTCCAGCATCCTTTCTGTTACCAAAGCCATATTTTCCAACTTCTGAGCCCTCTTCTTTATTTCCACCTTTTGCATTGCAGTCACCAGTAATTATCAGCACATCCTGATCGCATGTTCTATGTATTTCAGATTGCAGGAACTGGTAACAATCCTCCTTGTCTTCATTTTTTGCCTTTGTGGTTGGTGTGTCAATTTGAATAATAGTCATATTAACTGGCTTTCCTTGTAGACATATGTCTATTATTCTATCACTGACAGCATTGTACTTCAGAAAAAATCTTGAAAAGTCTTTTTTGATGATGAATACAACCCCATTTCTCTTCAAGTTGCCATTCCTGGCATAGTAGGCCACATGATTATCTGATTCAAAATGGCCCATACCAAAACATTTAAGTTCACTGAGGCCAAGAATGTCCATATTTATGTGATCCATTTCCCTTTTGATGGTTTCTTATTTTCCTAGATTCATACTACATACATTCCACATTCCAATTATTAATGGATGTTTACAGTGGTTCCTCCTTATTTTGAGTCATGCCACATCAGTAAATGGTGGCCACTGGGCCTTTATCCATTTCAGTCATTAAGGCAGACTCTACTTTGAGGAGGCAACTCTTCCCCAATTGTCTTTTGAGTGCCTTCCAACCTGGGATGCTCATTTTCTGGCACTATATCTGACAGTGTTTCTCTGTTATTCATAAGGTTTTCAATGGCTAATTATTTTGAGAGTGGGCTGCCATGGGGCGTGCACCTCCCAGTCTGGCCCAGATATCCAGATGGGCAGTACAACCTCTCACACAGATATCTAAACACAAGTCACTCAGGACCCTCAGGTGAGGGGTGTGGACTCCTACAGCCCTCAGGAATGCCAGCAGAGATGGGAGAAAGGAAAAAGCCTTGGGCACTTTTGCCTTGTGGAGACAAACATAGCTCTTTATTGCCTCTCAGCCCTGATAAGGGCAGAGAGAAACCCAAACAAGTGCACAGCTGTTACAAGTGTTAGCAGCTCTTATACTGCCTCAAGGGCAGATGCTTCCATGTTGCTGGTTGCATCAAGAGAGAGTCCTTTCCTTGCCACTGCTCTGTAGCAGAGAGAGAGTTGTTGTTGCCTTGCTGTCTTGATGGTCAAGTCGAGAGAGAGAGAGAGAGAGAGAGAGAGAGAGAGAGTTCTTGTTTCATTGGTGGTAAGAAAGAGAGAGTTCTTGTCTAGCCAGTGGTTCATGACAGAGAGAGAAAGAGTTGCTGTCATCTTGCTGGTCAAGTCAAGAGAGAGTTCTTTCCTTGTTGGTGGTCCAGTGGTGGATGGAGAGAGAGAGGAGAGAGAGAGAGAGTTCTTGTCTCCTGAGTGGTCCATAGCAGCGAGAGTTCTTGCTTCATTGGTGGTCAGATGGAGAGAGAGAGAGAGAGAGAGCTGCTGCAGTGCAGCTCCTTATATAGCTCACCCTGAATGGCCTGAGCCAATCAGCTTTGAGTCCAATTATCCAATCAGGTTCTGGGGACTTATGAAGGGTTTTGTACAAATGTCCAACCAGGTTATTTTCATTTTCCCTAGATTTCTAATTTATAAACCAGATCTTCAAATCTGTTTTCACAGTTTTGGGGTTTTTGCCAATTTCCTCCCAATTTCCCCCTACACACTGCCAGGTACTTCTCCCTAGACAATCTTAGTCTAGAAGCTAAGCCAAAACCTGTTCACAATGGGTGGCCCTGCTGGTGTCTGTAATACCAGTAGCGTAGCTTTCAGCATCACAGCAACATGCAAGACCCCACAGTATGGCAAACTGACAGACACATGGGGGAATTTTTGATTAACACATAATAGTCATACTTAATTATTCAGCATGGTGTGATATTTCAATACAGTTGTAGCACATGTATCGAGAAAATCAGATTAATTAATGTATCCACCTCCTTAACATTAGTTTTTGTTTGGCACTTTCAAGCTCCTCTCTTGATTTATAAAATATATAATATGTTATTGTGAACTATAGTACCCTCACTACACTTTAGTACTGTAGACTAACATTACTTCCATCTATGTTTTGGTACCCCTTATCCAACATCCTTGTATTTTCTTTTCCTGTATCCTTCTCACCCTCTGGTAATCTCTATTGTATATGCTGATTGACTTTTTTATACAACTGTATATGAGATAGAACATGTGGAATTTGTCTTTCTGCTTGTGACTTATTTCACTTAATCTAATGGTCACCAGTTCCATCTATTTTGTGGCAAATGATTTCTTTGTGTGTGTGGTACTAGAGGTTGAGCCCAGGGCCTCGGGATTGCATGCTTTGCAAGTGCTGTACCACTGAGCTGCACCCCCAGCCTCCCTTTTTTATTTTTTAAGGCAGGGTCTCACTAAATTACACAGACTATCTCTGGTCTTGAACGTGTAATCATTCTGCCTCTGCTTCCCAAATTCCTGGGATTACAGTTGTGCACCACTGTGCCTGGCTCATAAACTAGTTTTCAAAGCATTGGATTTAATTTAGTGTATAAAGACTATATGAAAATGCTTTTAAATGTGCTTTAAAATATATTTTTTCTCAGCTATTATTTTGTGCTTCAAAAAATTATTAATATTAATTAGATTTATTTTTGTCTTCTTTGCATCTCCACACTTACTAGGATCTAAATTTATACAGAAATTAACAGACAAACTGGAAGGATAACTAGAAGGGCAAATAATGTTTTTCTTATCTTCAGGGAGAAAATAATTTTGAATACCTCTAGGAATAATGAGCCTGTAGCGATACCACCCTGGCATCTTATCCTGTCAGATCCCAGAAGCTAAACAGGGCCTTGTACTTGGATACAAGACAGCCTGGGAACACCAGGTGCTGTAGGCTTGGGAAAAGGACCTGGCAGCACCCCCCCCACACACACACACACATACAAAATTAGCCATTGAAAACCCTCTGAATAGCAGAGAAGCTGCCAGGCAAGGCAGAGTGTTGGGGAATATTTCATCTATTGTATGTAGGATTACTATGAGTTGGACTGGACTCAATGGCACTTAACAACAACAACAAAGGCATGATAAAACAAAATTTACCACATTTATTTTAAGAATACCTATTGATTGATATTCCTTCTTATACCCTACCAATCTCTGTCATTGGATCATTTTTTAAGTTCCTTCTGAATTTGTCTTCATTGGTAATCGAAAGTTCATTCCATAACTTTTGTGAGTTCTTCCTCAGTTTATGTTTCCCCAATCAATGAATATTGCTGTGTCTCACTTAAATACAAACAAAATGAAAAATCTGTTCATAACCATGACATAGAATTCTGACAGATTAAAAAATATATAAGAAGTTTGAAATAAACATCTTGTTTTAACTTGAAATAATTTAACATACATAAAATAAGAAATAAAAACTTTTTACTTATGTTGAAAATGATAATTTTATATGAATAAAATATGGTAATAAAACTTCTTAACTCTTCAAAGAAAGGATTCCTGGAAGGTAGAATGCTTAATTAAACATGTAGTCTTTCTACTGAGACCCACCTGACTGCAGCAACAAAAAGATACAGAAGGCTTTTACCAATGAAAGACATCTTTAAAAAGAGGAAAATCAACATTATCAAAAATACAATAAAACTTATTCCAAATAATCTTTTAGCATAAGCTAAAAAGAATTTTTGCCTAAGAGAAAATTATCCCAAACAAGTGAACAAACATATTATAATCCTGTTAATTACTGTAAAATATTTTCTGGTAGAAAGTTTTATTATTGGTAACCTTATCATCTGACATTTCGTGTAATATCAGCCAGTTCTTCTGCCTCCAGCAGTTTAGTTCTTCTGTGATTAATTAACTTAGTTGTTACTGAAATCTCATGGGCAGAGGGAAAATCCCAGTTCCAGTTAAAAATTCCAAGCATTAGTATGACATTTTGACTAAATAGCATTATTTTGTGTGGTTCCTTCAGCAATCTTCAATACCCAGTCATAACTCTTCATTTTATTTATTTATTTGTTTATTTTATTTTATTTTGTAGTACTTGGAGGTTGAACCCAGGGCCTGGAACATACATTGCAGGTTCTCTACCATTGGGCTGCACCCTCAGCCCACTTATTTTTTAATTTTTTATTTTGAGATATAGTCTCACTATGTTATGCAGGCTGCCTCTAGCTTCCAACTTGGGATCCTCCTGCCTCAGCCTCCCCAGTCACTGGGAATAGAGGCATGTGCCATTGTGACTGGCTTCCATTGATAAAATATAAGCTCAGTATTACACCTGGCAACATAACAATGACAGTTATAAAATAAACTGAAATACTTTTATGTATTAAAATACTTTTGTTTCAGACTAAAAACAAGTTATCAGAGATGTAAGGAAAAATGTTTAATTTTCTCTTCTTAAACCTTATCACATCAAAATCTCTACCCCATGGATGCAAGGAAGTCCATGAAAAAGTTCTGCAGGAAAATATCTCTGTTAGATTTTAGGTGGAGCAAAGAATGAGAATGCCTACAGCCGTAGCACTGTGGCTTCCGATCTCATCGGAAGCTAAGCAGGTTTGGGCCTGGTTAGTACTTGGATGGGAGACTGCCTGGGAACACCAGATACTGTAGGCTTGGGAGATGGACCTGGCAACCCACTCCCAAAAGTCAGTCTACCATTGAAAACCCTATGAATAGCAGAGAAGCCCTGACAATATCATTTTGCCCATTGTAGGTGGGTCTCCATGGATCAGACTTTGACTCCACAGCACCTAACAACAACAACAATAAAGAATGAGAATATCTCTTGGATAGTTACTGAATGAAACATCAGAGAAAATTAGAAAAGTAATACTGTTCTGAGTGGAGCAGAGGTAGAAATTTATCCATCTCTCCTAGCTTTTTATCAAAAGAACAAAACAGAAAAAGTGAAATTATCCCAAGGAATAAAAGTAGATTTTAATAGATTGTTAACAAATTTGAGAAATTGTTTTCTGAAGTTTACACAGTGAAAGGTAAACTATGTAATGTAGGAAATTCTTCAAAATTTCTGCTCAGTCATACATTTCATAGGACACAATTAGTCAATATTATATGGATGATTGATTTGAAAAGTTCAAAGATAAATTTGGAGAAAATTAGAAAGTTCTTTTTTGGATAAAGTTGTACCTTATAAATATTTACACCAATTTTTGAAACTACCACTTTACCAAAGATACCATTAAGTATATGATAGCATACTAGGTTTTAAAATCTAGTACCTCAGAAAAAAAGAAGTGAAATAAATATCACCATTAGAATGAATTCCTATTATATTAAAAATTAAAGGTCATCTTAAAAGTAATTTATTCTTAATATTTAACAAAGATTTTAATAACCTGTGCTTTTCAATATTACTTATTAACTATTCATTCCATTCAGTTCATTTTTATTATAATTGGATAACTTTAATATGAAAACCTGAGTTTTAGGACATTTAACTCATTGACATCAGAATCTATCCAGGGTAAAAACAAATCTTTTCCTATTATTTCCAATGAAGTACAACTTCCTAAACTTAAAGAGCAATGAGTCAGACCCAAATCAGCGTGGTCAGTGTTTTTAAAGCAGAAGTTGCAAGCATTTTTGTTTGTTGAAGAATTATTTGTGTGTGTGTGTGTGTGTGTGTGTGTGTGTGTGTGTGTGTGTGTGCATGTTCCATTTTGCAACCTTTCCATTAAACATAGAATGAAAAAACTGGAGAATGCTTAATTTTTGAATTTGAACTTGAAAATAACATTTATTTTTTTATAAACAATTGTTTAAGCAGTTTTTGGTTGTGTTTTGGGCAATGGTTTTTCCAGTTCCTCCTTCTTTCTTTCTTTTTTTTTTTTTTTTTGTTTGTTTTTTTGTTTGTTTTTGGTTTGGGGGTTGTTTTTTTTTTTTTTTTTTTTTTTTTTTTTTTTTTTTTTTTTTTTTTTTTTTTTTTTTTTTTTTTTTTTTTTTTTGTTTGTTTGTTTGTTTGTTTTTGGTTTGGGGGTTGTTTTTTGTTTTTGTTTTATTTTGTTTTTTGGTTTTTGTTTTGTTGCTGTTGTGTAATTCTACTTTGGTTTATGTCCTCAACAATTCTCAAAATAGCATAAAGATGGGAGAAAGTCAATATATCAGAGGTCTTATACATGACATACAAATTCATTACAGCCACTTAGAAGTAATTATTGACCGTAAGCAAAATAACTCTAAAGAGAACAAAATTAAAACTAAAGACTTATTTATTTATTTATTCATTTATTTATTGCTAGATGCTGCATCCTGCAAACAGCCCTCATACTGATTCTACTTTCTAATTGTAAAAAACAATAGGAGTAGGGTGTAGAAAATATTAAGTAGGCTGGAAAATGTGCTAGCATTAAATTTACACTTCATCTTTGACATAATTTTCAGGGCATTAGAAGAGAATTGACCAAGGGAATGATTTCCTTGATTTGAGGCTTATTTGTGTAATGAATGAAATCACCCCCAGTGTGTGTGTGTGTGTGTGTGTGTGTCACACTCTGGGAAACCGTGACCTAATGGTCTCTCTTTTTCTGAACAGCTACAACTCTACTATCACATGTACATCCCCTGCATTCTCTACTCAAAATATATCTTTAATGTTATTCATTCTCTTGGAGGTTAATGTCTGGTCTATTTAAATAAACTTAAAAACAATTTGAATTGAAAGACCACCTAATACTTTATAATTTCAAACTACTAATCAGATTATATTACACATAAAACATCACCCACTTGTATTTATTCATCAAGTGGTGGTACACTTGCATTTCCTATGTGCATGGATGGTATATAAACATAGTTATTACTTATGCTTGAAGTAGCTCCATATTATAGTCTATATCAGAGGCAGATTTATCTTTCAAGAGATTGTAGCTTTCAAAACTCCCTAGAATACATATATTCTCTCAAATAAAGCTGACAAAAAATCTGATAGATTTGAGACATGAATATGTACATTTCTCTATACTCTAAACCCTTAATTTTGTTAGAGATTGGATGTGATGTATCCTACATCCTGAATCTATTGACTATTTCTCCTGGCATTTGATTGTGTGTTTGTGTGTGTGTGTGTGTGTGTGTTTCTTTGCTACTTTTGAGTGTTGGTAAATCATTGAGGTTTTAATATACATTTTTCTGATGACTGATAATATGATATGCCTGTTTATGTGCATATCCGTGAACATTATATTATCTTTTGGGTAATGCCATCAAAACATTTTTCTATTTTTTAATTGGATAGTTTCTCTTCTTGCTATTGAGTTGTAAATTTCTGGACACATCTTTTGATGGGTATATGTTTCATAAATCCCAGTATTTCCTCCTGTGTCTTAGGTGACTTTGAATGAGAAAAAGTACTTAATTTTATTGAATTCCAATTTGTTATATTATTTTTCTTTTAGATCATGCTTTTTGTATCTTATCTAAGAATCTTTACCTAGCATAAGACCACCAAGATTTTATTCTGTATTTTTTCTAAAAGTCTATAGGTTTAGCTTTTGTATTTACCAGGAAGTCTATAATCCATTTTTATTTTAACTATTATGTGTGGTATGAGATAAAGATTAAAGTTTTCATTTTCTATAATGATGTCTGGTGATGTCAACACCATTTGTTGAAAAGATTACATTTCTCCCCATTGAGTTTCTTTTCCACCGTTATCAAAAATCAAATAAATGTATATGTGTAGTTTACATTTAGATATTGATTCTATTCCTGTGGTTCATATTTAGACTATTGATTCTATTCTTTTTTCCTATGTAATTATCCTCATGCTGATACTGCATTGTTTTGGTTGTTCTAGTTTGATTACAAGACTGTAAATCAGGTAATACAAGTTTTTAATTTGTTCATCTGTTTTCAAAAGTCCTTGCATTTCTATACAAATGTTTTAATAATCCTGTCATTTTGTACCAT
>VMDO01040396.1:0-11951 GCA_007922755.1 Pedetes capensis | reverse complement strand
TCGCTTCTGAATGATCTTTAGTAGAATTTTGCTGGTGTGTGATATTAATGATATTGTCCGATAGTTTGCACATTCAGTCGGATCCCCTTTTTTGGGAATAGGCACAAATATGGATCTCTTCCAGTCAGTTGGCCAAGTAGCTGTTTTCCAAATCTATTGGCATAAACATGTTAACACCTCCAGTGCTGCATCTGTTTGTCTACTGATTAGAGCAAGCTAAATTAGCTTCATTGAGCTGAAACTTCTATGTTTCTCCTCTTCCTTAGCAGGTAAATTATGAAACTGGTAACATCTATTTCTCTTACTGTTTTGGGCTACTGTTTATAAATATGTTGTTAATTATACCAATATACATGACAGACAGATATCATTAGTTATACTTTACAGATAGACATCTTTCTCAAAAAAGTATGTATTTCCAAAGATATGTAGTTTGATTGAAAAATGCCAGGCAGAATAGGATTCTTGGACTTTGCTCCTGCAGAAAAATAATCATGAAGATAATGGGAGGTGTCCCCTTCAGTGATTTTCACTTAGTCCAGTGGGTCTTAAATAGTGTACATGGACCAGTAGCATGTATGTCGCTTTGCAATTTTATAAATGCAACTTCTTAGGTTCAACCCAGCCCTACCTACTAAGAAAGGCTGGGGTGGTGCCAAGCCATCTTTACTTTAACCAGCCCTCTCTGTGATTTCTTTACATTACTGGGGGTGTCAAAATCTATACACATTTTAAGAGATGTATTACTTTTTGAAGTTGAATTGAATTACAGTAGCAATGTGCAGTATGATATCTTTTCAAAAGACTGTTGTTGTTGTTAGGTGCCGTCCAGTCAGTATCCGACTCATATCAACCCTCATAGGGTTTTCAATGGCTGACCGTTTTGGGATTGCCTTGGGAGTGGATTGCCACATCCTTCTCCCATTTTTGCGGTGTTGGGAATTGAACTGGGGACCTAGAGACTGCAGTGCAGTGCTCTACCAACTGAGCTAGATTTCAAAAGATAGGGTTACTCAGATGAATGATAGCACCACCAGGCAACAAGACAAAGAAAATGGCAGAATCACAGTTGTCATCCAAAGAACACAAGACCATTTTGAAGTGGTATTTGAAATTCAGGACATTGGGAAAATACAATGACAATGGAAGCATAAATATGCAACAGAACCTCCAACATGCGTAACAACTACATACATTTGTGATAAATTTGAGATGTATGGTACTGTGTATGATGTGCACAAGGGAAGATCTAGGAGGCTTCACACAAGTCCCACTTCTGCTATGGTAACAACTTTGAGCATTTCTTGTAACTTCAGAAGTCAAATGTGACTTGTAGTCATCTTTTGCTATCACTATATAAAAATGGGAATACCAGAGAACCTAATTGTACTCATGAAGAATCTGTACATGAAGCAGGAGGCAGTTGTTTGAATAGAACAAGGAAACACTGCTTAGTTTAAAGTTGAGAAAGGTGTGCATCAGGGCTGTATACTTTCACCATATCTCTTCAATTTATGTGCTGAGCAAATAATCCAAGAAGTTGGACTTTATGAGGAAGAACGTGGCATCAGGATTGTAGGAAAACTCATCTGTGTTATGCAGATGACACAACTCTCCTTGCTGAAAATGAAGAGAATTTAAAACATTTACTGATGAAGATCAAACATCATAGCCTTCAGTATGATTGCAACTGAACATCCACAAAACAAAAATCCTTACAACTGGGTAAGTATGCAACTTCACAAGAAATGGAGAAAAGATTGAGGTTGTCCATGATTTTGCTTTACTTGGCTCTATAATCAACACCCATGGAAGCAGCAGTCAAGAAATCAAAGGACACATTGCTTTGGGAAAAGCTGTGGCAAAAGATCTCTTTAGAGTATTGAAAAGTAAAGATGACACATTGAAGATGAATGTGTGCCTAATTCATGCTATGGTATTTTCAGTTGCATCATATGGTAATGATAGCTGAACATTGAACAAGGGAGACAGGAAAAGAATTGATGCTTTTGAATTATGGTGCTGCAGATGATTATTGAATATACTATGGATGGCCAAAAGAATCAACAGAACTGTCCTAGAAGAAGTACAACTAGAGTACTCCTTGGAAGCAAGGATGGCTAGACTGTGTCTTATGTATTTCTGACCTTTAGTCAGGAGAGACCAATCCCTGGAGAAAAACATCATATTTGGGAGAGTGACAGGTCAGAAAAGAAAATGAAAACCCTCCACCAGATGGATTGACACAGTGTCTGCAACAATGGGCTTAAACATAAATAAGATCGTGTGCCTGACCCAGAATTAGGAAGTGTTTCAATCTGCTGTACATAGGGTCAGTTTGAGTCAGAGTCGACTCGACGGCACCTAACAACAATAGCATATATTGAGTATTACAATTTTAACACAGTTTTTTCCTTTCTTAAAATGTATATACATTTTTGTCACCCTCTATATATAGGTTGAGAATCTATGACGTAGGAGAAGTGCTAAAAAAGGTACCATTTTATTATGTTTAGAAAGTAATTTATCTATATTCAAAGAAAATATTTTCCCAGGAAGTTCATATTTATCTCTAGCAGAAATAATCAGAGTACCTCTCATCTTATTATATTTCTCCATTACATATCAAAGATTAATGACTTGTTTGCCTCATTTTTCAAAGTACACTGAAGTGATCATTAATTCTTTACATTTGCTTTCAAAAATTCTTTCAAGCAGTAGAGTTTTAGATGTCATGTGTGTTTTACTTACCTCATTGTGATAATGTTACTATGATGGTTTCATTTATATATTACATAATTAATCTAATATCTCTCTAATGAGATAATACTATGTTATGTGAAAGCAACTGTTCTAACATGGACAGCAATGGATATTGTATTCTAAATTTTCCAAGATACTCAAGAATAGTGAAAGTGGCTATTTTATAAAATTATTTTTACTTCCTTTCTTTAATAATCTAACTGGTTTTGAGTTCATTTGAATGTTCAAATAACTGAAAGGATTAAGGGAGTCATCTGACTTTGACAGGAAACAGTGTGTGTAACTATTATGAGGCTGGGAGAATAAAGACTTTCAGTTATCAAGAATAAACTGTAAACTAGGAATGTTACAGAACAGGTTGCTCTAAGATCCTTGTATTGTTTCATTTACCTTACTGGTAAAATTTTCATATTATAGCTTAAGAAAAATGTCTTTAAAATAGAGAACATACTTTTTAAACTAAAAGGAAATGGCCTTAAACAAGTGGGAATCAGTAACTGCTTATGTATGTTCAATAAGTATGAGAGGGAAGTAAGTAGACATATAGCTATAGAGCTAGGTTCATTGGTTTATTCATCCATATAAAAATATCTATGTGCATTTTTAATCTAGACACATGAATCCACTGTAAATATGTGTAGATGTAGCCATTAGTTTACATTCAATAGTATTCTCATCTCCCTGATCAATGTGAATACATAACTATTTATCTAAACTGTATTTCCTTGTTAATGAAACCAGAGCATGTAGCATTTATGAAAGTGTGGTGAATTAATGGATAAGATTACCTCACCTCCTTTCAGCCTGAGTCTCTACAGAAGAGGAAATTAAGGGAGACAAGCTGAACTGTGATGCTTGGGGACTCCCCTGATTCTGCCTGTCACCGTTTTTAAACTGGCTCAAGGCCTCAGGGGAGTCTGGCTGTTCTAGCCTTCCTCAGCCAGCCAGACGGTAACGGCCCACTGCTTTTATTCATTACCCTGAATGTAATGCACTAAATTTAACAAGTAACACACTCAGTGGGAATTTATTGGCCTTTTGCAGCATGATTGCAAGGTAGGATATGGATATGGATTCCAATTACTGTTGACACCCAGATAAGAAGAACAAAGCCTGTATATAATTATTAATCAAAGTTCATATTTTAGGGAAACTAAAATAAATAAATAAAATTTTCCATACTATTTGAAGAAATTGTTCCCAGGTTTAAAGAACTCTCCCTGGTTACACAATAGAACCATTCCAATTAAGTATAGCAATAATGAAATAGCAACACATAAAGGCAAAGTGCTCCTGTAAAGCAACAATTTTCACATAAAAATAGCTCCATGAAGCAGATGTAAAGGAGAGGGAAAACTAACAAATTTCAAACACACACTCATGTGTAATTTGTAAATAAGTGACCCAATAAACTGTAATGTTTAAATAAAGGATTTAATAAATGTTTAATATTTTAAAAAATAATCCATTTTATAATGTTATTCCAGAACATAACTACACATATAGCTATATTAAAATGTGATAGAAGCAATTTTTCTAAAATAAGGTATGTTTTCATATCTGCAATTCTGGAGTCAGCTGATCATGAAAACTAAATATTATTGGCATATAGATATTTATGATGAAACTTAAAATCCTTGGGTTGCAATATGACAACAGGAGAAGGAGTCAGAATTATTAGGTCACTTAAAGCAAAAGTTTGCTTTTTTATGGCTTAATTTATTTATAAAAGCCATATAAGCACAATAAATATAAAGGCATAAAAATGAGACTATGATTTCATTTTACAAAAATGCATGTGAATAAAAAATATTGAATATGACGCAAATGAATACAAAAGGAAACATCACTTTCTACTTGATGAACCAGAATGACCAAATTAAATTATTGGAATAAGAGCAACATGCATCATTGTTAAAGGCAGGAATCCTTACATTAACAGAACTATATCCTGGTTTTAATAATTACTATATCTTGACCATAAGCCTCTAGTTAAATCTCTGTTAGACTATTTCCTCAAGGGTAAAAAGGGTACAATTATAGTAGCTACCCGTGTTGTCATATTAAAATAAAATAATTCTGTTAATTATGTAATATTATGCTGAGCACAAAGTAAATAGTAAATATTAGGAATTTTATATTTTTTATTATTTTTAACCTACTGTGCATTAATACTAATCAAACCAGGAAGTAAACATCATAATCTTTCTTTTACAACTTGATATGCTTCATAAAAATTTGAGCTCAAATATTTCAGTTGAGAGAGGGGACATCTGTATTAGTTTGAACTCAAGAGTGAGTTTTGTGGCACAGTCTTGCCATATATCTTATGATATTAAGTTAAGTCTCTGATACTCAGAATATCTGATATACAACTTTGGTCTAGTGATACCTACTTTTTAGGACATATGAGAAAATTAGAGAAAAACTGAACACATGGCCTGATACCATCCAAATCAAAGATATTTACATATTAGGTATCTATGAGTGGACACTTGTATTTAATCATCAATTCAATTCCACCAGGTATCATTCCTACCACATAGCAAATGAAAGGAAGGACAAAACATGTGAACTGGTCTTTTTGAAACCATATAGTTAATAGAAATGGTAGAGCAAGAGCCTCGTTCATCCTAGGTCAAAGTGATCATGGTAGTAATGACTGTCAGTGAGCGGGAAGATAAAGTAACTGATTAAGTGTGTGTGTGTGTGTGTGTGTGTGTAAAGTCTGTGCTATTGATAGAGTGGCACACAGTTTTTTTGCCACAGTTTTCTCTGTATTCTCTAAGAATGTTTTTGGATTCACCTAAAGACCTTAAATAATTGGAATACTGAGATAGATGTGGTGGTGCACACCTGTGATCCAAGCACTGGAAAGGCTGAGGCAGTAGGCTCAGCTTGAGTTAGAGGCCAGGCTAGTCTATGCAGTGAGTTCTAGGACAATGAGTTTTAGGGCTACACAGTGAGAATTTCTCTCAAAAAGCATTCCCCTCCACAAAAAAAGGGTTGCTGAGATAAAGTTCTCAACAGAGGTATAAAGAAGTACTTCTATCTGAAAGCTTCATCTACTGAAGCTTTGGAGGCTCAGTTTTCAAAAGGCCCATAAAGCCGAAGATCAATTAAGTAACATGAATTCTATCAATCTTAAGGAATCTTAGTATTACAATGAAATGATTAAATTGAAAAATTTAACCAAAACTATCAAACAGTATCCTATTGTAGAGAATTTAAACCTGTTTTGGCGACACTAGAAAGGTTTCCATAGGACAGAACTTCACACTAACTCAAGCCTTATACGAACCCAGTCAGATCAGTAATTCTACAATCACTCTATTCACAGATTGAAAAAAATACTGAGTAGCAAAGGCATCCAAGATCTTAGCAAGTCATACATCTGGTGAGAGGTACATCCAGATTCAAACGCAGCCCACTGGGATTTAGATTTTTCTCAATCACTGTGCTGCAGAAGTTCATGGGCATTTGTGAAAGAAATAATGAAAACACACTCCAGATAGAAAGAAAAACACACAGGAAAAGCCTAAAGGTGAGAAAGACTCAGGACTCTAGGCCAGAGCAGCACTGTCCAATGCAAATGTGAGGAATTATATGTGAAATTTAAAATTTTCTATTGTTAATGATAGGTGCTGTCAAGTCTGTGTACGACTATAGCAACCCTACTTACAACAGGTGACACACTATTGTCAGTGCTTCTTTGCTATTCATAGGGTTTTCAATGGCTGATTGTTTTTTTGGGAGTGGGTTGCTGGGTCCTTCTCCCAAGCCTACAGCACCTGGTCTTTCCAGGTGGTCTCCCATCCAAGTACTAACCAGGCCCAACCCTGCCTAGCTTCTGAGATCTGATGGGATAGGATGCCACAGTCATATGGCTGTAGGCCAAATTTTCTATTAGGTGTATTTAAAAAAAAACAATGAAAAGAAACAGAAAAGTATAGCTTCTTTGAACAGAATTTCACAGTTTCTTATAAAATGAATATGCAGTTAACGTATGACGCAGATATTAGACTCTTCGTCATTTATCCTAGCTAAATGAACATTTTGTTCAATAAAAACCTATGGAAATTTCATCCATAATAGCAACATATGGAATCAATCCAAGTATTCTTCAACAGGTGAGTACTTAAAGGAAACTGTGGTACAGCTATAACATGGAGTACTATATTTATAATGATTTGGATTAATCTTGAGGGAATTATGTTAAGGCAAAGCAGGCCCCTTAAAAGGGCACATATTGCATGATTTCATTTATATAACATTCTTGAGCCAGTTGGGCCTGATGATGCATGACTATAATCCCAACAATTTGGGAGGTGGAGGCAGGAGGATCACAAGTTTAAGGTCAGAGGCAGCCTGCATAACTTAGCGACACCCTGTCTCACAATGAAAAGTAAAAAATTTTTTAAAGAATGGACTGGGTTACCACTTAGTGATAGAGTGCTTGTAAAGCCTGTGTGAGACCTTTGGTTGAAGACCCTAATACTGCTAAATACATATATACATACCTAAATACATACATACATACATACATACATACATACATACATACAAACATTCTTGAAATCACAGAATTATAGACACAAAGAACAGATTAGTAGCCATTAGTGGTTAGGAATTTGGGAAAGAGGGTACAGGAAGAAGGATTTGTTATTAAAGGGCAATATAAGGGATCTTCTAATGAATAAACTGTTCTGCATTTTTGATGTGGTAGGTACATGATTCTACACTTGGGATAAAATTGCATAGAACTGAACATTCACAGAGACACATATATAAATCAGTAGTATTATAAATCAGTAATATTAAATCAGTAGTATAAATCAATGGCATTAAATATAAATCAGTAGTATTAAAACTGGGGCAATACAAGCAAGATTCTATTGCTGTCAATATCCTAGTAGTGATATTGTGACTAGAGATTTGCAAGATACTACCAATGGGAAAACCTGGATAAAAGGAACACAAAGTTTCTCTATGTTATTTCTTACAATTGCTTGCGAATCTACAGTTACCTTTACAAAAATACTAATTGTAAGAAAAATACAGATGAAATGGATTTTATCTTATTTAATATAATATATTCATAATATTTCCATTTCAACATATTAAACAATGTTAAAAATTATCAAGCTGTTTTATGTTTTTCATACCATCCATTTGTACAAGGTACATTTTAAATTCTCAATAGACATATATGGCTAGAAGTTACCATATTGGATAGCACAGACATGCTGTTGTTGTTGTTGTTGTTAGGAGCCGTGGAATCAATGTCCAACTCATAGTGACCCTACGTACAACAGGTGAAACAGTATTGTTAGTGCTTCTCTGCTATTCACAGAGTTTTCAATGGCTGATTGTTTTTTGGGGAGTGGGTTGCCAGATCCTTCTCCCAAGCCTACAGCACCTGGTGTTCCCAGGCCATCTGGTATCCAAGTATTAATCAGGCCCAACCCTGCTTAGCTTCAGAGATCTGAGGGGATCCGTGGCCACAGTGGTATGGCTGCAGGCAGCACAGATGTAGAGGAATACAAATACAGCCAAGAAGAGTTTAAGTGATAGGTATGGGTCAGGTTGCAGAGACAGTACTTATAATGAAACTTAGAGTTTTCACAGTGGTCCACAAGCCTGATGTAATAATCTCTCAGGCTTTCTCCCTCACTCATTGCCCATCAACCACACTTGATTTCTTGTTTTGCCTGGAAAATGCTAAGCAACCTGTAGCCTCAGGAACCTAGCTTCATCTTTCTGTTTTCTCTGCCTGAAACCCTCATCCCCAGATAGCAACCTGGCATATTCTCCATTAGGAACTGTTTCTGCTTTGATGTCTGTCACAGATTTTCCCTAACCAACTCATATAAAAAAGCACCTTTCTTTAGCACCTTCTCTTACCTATTGTACCATTTTCAATTTTTTAAGAGTCCTTATCCCTTTTCACATTCTGTACAATTACTTGCTTGTTTTTAGTCTTCCAAAGAGGACAGGGATGATGTTTGCCTTGTTCTAGAGGCATTTACCAGAGCCCAAGACAGTTCCCAACACATACAATACATTCTGATGTATATGTGCTGAATGAATTGTTAGATGAATTGATGAATTATGTTTAATTTTTTTCACAGCTCAAAAATAAGCTGCTTCAAATAAAGTCTACATGCATTCCCCTTGAATTCAAAACTGACATGACAAATTCAGACACTGTGTGAGGTCTCCGGAGACTTTAAAGTAGGAAGCACTGAAACAACTTCTCTGCATCCCAATAACATAAAAAAGATAATTTTTAACACAAAAAGTATATTTATGGCTAAAAGTATTCTTAACATTGCTGTACATTTCAAAGGGCTCTTATTTCTGATATAATTTTGTTCCCACATTCATGGTTTATTAATTTATACCTTGGCCCTAAATTGATTTTTCTATTAAGTAAATTCATTTAGAAATTCTGGGGGGAAATGTACTCATAATTCCAAATAATGCCATCAGACTTTTCTTGTATGCTAGGCTTCCAAGGACATATTTCTTTCTGAAGAAACTTTCTTCCAATAATTCCAATTAGAATTTCTTTCTCTCTTACGCTAGCTATGTACTTGAATTCAATACCTATTCCTGTCTACTTATATCAAAGACATTTATGAAAATGTTCACACTCCAGGAAGGCAGAAACTATCTTTTCCTTCTCAGACACTAGCATAATGCTTTGCGCTTCTCAGTTGGACTTGATAAATATTTGATGAATTGAATTAAATTCTGTTTTTTTTCAATAATGTATGCACACATCTAATCGAGAAGGCTGGATAGGCAAACATCACTTCAGATAACCTCTTAGGTACAAAGTTAGTCTGTCCATTATTTTTCCCAGAAAAGAATTGATATTTATTAAGCTCCTATGAGGCATTAAGGATTTTTCAAGTGATCTCAGTATCCACAAAATATGAATTGGGCACTATAGATAATGCTGTATTTATGAGGAACTGGATGCATAGAACCAATATATAATGTTTGTTCCAATGAGTATAAATGTCTAATGAGGTTTCAAAACTTCAATACTAAGAAAGCTCCTGAAGACAAACAATAGGAGGTGTATATGCTAATTAATTAATTTTTATTTTTGCAGTACTTGGAGGTGGAGCCCAAGGTCTCATGTGTGCTAGGCAAGTATTTTACCACTGAGCTGTACCCCTAGCATCTTTTTTATTTTGAGACAGGGTCTCACTAAGTTGCATGGGCTGCCTCTGGCTTCCAACTTGTCAGTAGAATTACATGTATGTGACACAATGCCTGGCCAGAGGTGTATATTTTAAAAGAGGAAACTGATAACTCAGAGATTATCTATAGAAATACAACCAAAACATATTGAGTTTCTAAAACTATATCTCATGTGAGATTAAGAAATTGAAATGCTGTCAGCCAAGAAAATAGAAAGTGATAAGGCACAGAAAGGTATTTGGCTTCACCAAAAAAGGCCTGGCCTTTGTACCTAGCTCCTACAAGGCAATCTCTAAACTCATGAAATTTCCCAAGGGATAAGAATGCCTTTGCTGTTCATGGTGGACCGTTAGACAACCCGGTGTATTAGTCAGTCATGTCAATGTAATAAAACCCCAGTAAAAACTAAATCCCAAAGCCCATGTGAGCTTCTACAGTTGTGAGTAGTCCATGTAGATTGCTATGGTTTAAATGTGTCCCACAAAAAAAGCATGTATTGAGAAATTAATGGTGAATGCAACAGTGTTGGGTGTGGGGCCTAATGAGAAGTGATTAGGCCATGAGTTTGGAGTGAACAGATTGATGTTATTGTTGGAGTGGGTTTAGTATAAAAGGAGTGTTCAGCCACCTGCTTCCTCTCTCCTCTCTCTCTCTCTCTCTCTCTCTCTCTTTCTCTCTCCCCTCTGTCCCTCCTTCCTTCCCTCCCCCCGTCTCTTTCTGCTATATTTCTGCCTTCTGTCTGAGAATGATGGAGCAAGAAGGTCCTCACCAGATGCCAGACCTTCCATGACAACTTCCCAACCTTTAGAACTGCGAGAAATACATTTGTTTATTATAAATTCCCCAGTGTGTGGAATTCCACTGTAGCAGCATGAAGTACACTAAGTCCTCCTGTGGTCACATATCAACAGTAGAAGGGGGACACATCCTGATGACAATAGAAATTTTGCATTTGGAACCATTTCAGCCTCTGCACCACATGTCTCTTCTTTTGTGTGACTATCTGTGTCACCGGATAATCTAATCCGTACACTTTCAACAGTTTAGAGGGCAGAAAGAACAGATACGGATTAGAAGTCAGTGTGGGTTGGATTTGTAGTCTCAAAATTCTAATCCATATATAAAATACATTTTTTCAACATCATAAACGGAGACTATACACATGGACTTCACCAGATGGAACATACAGACATCAAATTGACTACATATATGCAAAGAGACGATGGAAAAGCTCTGTACAAAATGTCAAAACAAGACCAGGTGCTGACTGTGGATCAGACCATAAACTACTCATATGCAAGTTCAAACTGAAGCTGAAGAAAATTAGAACAAGTATACGAGAGCCACGGTATGATCTTGAGTATATCCCACCTGAGTTCAGAGACCACCTCAAAAATAGGTTTAATGCATTAGACACAAATGACAGGGGACCAGAAGAGTTGTGGCACGACATAAAAGATATCATTCAAGAAGGAAGCAAAAAGTTCTTAAAAAGACAAGAAAAAAATAAAAGGCCAAATTACATGTCCAAAGAGACACTGGACCTTGCCCTTGAACGTCAAGCAGCTAAAGCAAAAGGAAGACATGATGAAGTTAAGGAACTAAACAGGAGATTTCAGAAGGCAGCTCAAGAAGACAAAAACAAATATTATAATGACATGTGCAAGGAGCTGGAGGCAGAAAACCAAAAGGGAAGAACACGCTCTGTGTTTCTCAAGCTTAAGGAAGTGAAGAAAAAATTCAAGCCTCGAGTGGCAATAGTGAAAGATTCTATAGGGAAAATATTAAATGATGCAGGAAACATCAAAAGAAGATGGGAAGAATACACAGAGTCATTATACAAGAAAGAATTGGTAGATGACCAACCATTTCAAGAGGTTGCATATGAAGAGGAACCAATGGTGTTGAAGGATGAAGTGGAAGCTGCCTTGAAAGAACTGGCGAAACACAAAGCTCCAGGAATTGATGGGATA
>VMDO01040395.1:0-11964 GCA_007922755.1 Pedetes capensis | reverse complement strand
GTTCTTTTCTAACTGATTTTTTGTTTATTGATTATGGGTTTGTCTATTTCTCATTTCATTTCTGTTTATTTTTGCTTCGTATATTTTTCAGCTTACTTGTTTGGTACATGCACATATACACACTTAAGATTACCACGGCTTCTAGATGAATTGATAGTTTCATCATTTTGTTAACAAGCATATTTATTCCTGGTACCTTTCTTTTCTGTGAAGTCTATTTTATTTGACTCCAATGTTCTTTTGATTAATATTTTATATTGTATATTATTTCTATGCTTTTACCTCTATCCTACCTATATCATTATATTTGAAGTGAGTTTCCTGTAAGCAAAGCATTTATTCCACTAATATCTATTAATGGATATTTGTAGACTGTTTGAAATTAATGGATTTATTTTATGTTTAGATTTAACTCCATCATATTAATATTTACTATAATGTTCCTTTGGCAAAATGTAGCAGTATCTGATTTATTTATGCTAGTTCTTCCTTTCTCTGATGGTACTGGCCATCTTGGATGCAAGGTTTATACTTGATCAAACTTCATGCCTGAGGTGAGCCCAAGGCTTTCTTCCTCTGTAACTTGTTCATTGAAACTCTTGTACAGTGGGATCCGAATATGCCCCTGTCATCCAGATACCTTCAAAACTTCCTCACACCCTCATTTTGTTCCTAGTCATAATGCATTCAATTCTTCATTTTTTCCCCAAGGATTATCAGATATGTAAAATTTGGAACTTCTTTTTAGTATTCTATCTTACAAGTTCACAATGTATTGCATGAAGCTTATTGCCTCATTTAATCTTGTTAAGAATTACATAAAGTAGATATCAATAACCCTATAGTACAAGTGAGAAAATAGACTATAAAGTGATTTGTCTCCTGTAGTGAAATACATCTTCAGAATTCAAAGGAATTTAGCGAAGTTATAGTCTGTCAGGCAGAAGGTACAGTATTCAGATTTGAAAATCATAAAAATTAGACATTCAGAGGGTCCTGGCAGTGGTCATTTAAACTTGTCAGAAAGAAGGCTAGAAGGCTGAGAGTTTTAGCTTCAAATTAAGCTGCTGGTGCACCTAGAAGGAATGTATCCATCAATCATCCCCCCATGTTTGTATTTCTCAGCTTACTTTAACAAAATAATGTGACAGAACTTCTAGATACACAGAATGTCAAATATTTTATTAGCTCACAGGAAGTTGTTTCAATGTGTGTAGCTGACACAAAATTGGAATCCAGAATGTATATTAAAAAAACACAAAACCCTCTAAATCTATGTGAAAATTATAAGTAAATGAGTTTTGTAAATGGATAAGGGATATGAAAGTATAATACAATGTGTTAGCTTAGGGCAAAATGGAAAAATTCATACACTGATATTGCCAAATCAGTTAGTATAACCACTCTGGGCTGTTTTTTGAAAATATCTAGTAATAGCAAATATTTGTATTCTCTATGGCTCAATAGCAATTTTACTCCAAAGCATGTGTCTTAGAGAAATTATTAAACAAGAACTGAAAGAGATGGTTTAAAATGTAATGATTTTTTTCTATTTTCTCTATTCATCCTTACTGGCTGATTTTATCCATGATATTAAAGGCAGAGAGTTATCACAATCTTTTGTCTTTCCCCAATCTGAAACCCTTGTTTTAGGTTTAAATGTCTGGCAGGCAAGCCAGAATCAGAGTAATTGAAACAGCAAGTCTCATAGCCAAAACTGCATCTAGCAATTTTTCTGTTAATGGCACAGAAGGAGAAAATGGCAAATAATTTCAAAAGAGGCTTCAGAAATTGTTCCCTTCTCTTGTGGCACACCATCCATATTACCTGGCAAAGTAGGACAGAATCTTTATCATATTAGTAAATACTCTATAATGACATTGAAAACTTGTACTAAGACACCATAGAAAATTGGAAAAAACAGATATTTTTATGCTATAGTAATGTTGAAGAGACTTATGGAAACAAGGTAAACTCAAATAAGAGCCTTGGGTTCATCATGTTTTGCTTCATGGGCACATTTTTAAAAATTCATAGCTTAGCCAAATGCCTGTGCAGTTTTTAGGATCAGTCTTTTCTAGACATTTTAACCTTTTTGAAACTTAATCTTTTTTGAAATTCAATTTCTTTGTAAATAAAACTCATCTAAATGAGAATCATTTAATTGAGTTTTTTGAGGAATATATGAAATTGAAATGAATCCTTTCAGCATCATGACTGGGATAGAATAAGGGCTCCAAGAATATTAATACTGTTTTGCAGTTTCTCTGAGAATAATCCCAATGTGCTGAGAGTTATAGAGAATAATAGAACAACCAGCCATCTTTTTAAAAAATTGTAATATCTTGTCAAATTGGCCCTGAATTATTTTTTAAGAAATAAATCATTACAGGCACAGCTAAAGTTTCTATCTCTATCTTCATTCACCTGCCTTCCCCAGAAGTAACATTTACCTTTATACATTTGTCATTCTCATGCATTTTTAAGTTTTTAAATACTTACTTTAAAAATAAAAATGGTATATATTTTAAGTCTAGACATTCCTATATGCCTTATACATTTACATATAAAAACAATAAAATGTATTGATATGGCATTTTTAAATCTTTATATAAATAAAAATGTTCTATTTTTATGAACTGCATAAATTTAAAATCTAATTCTAAATCTCCCCAAGTAGATACCAAATTGTAACAGAATAATATATTAAATAATCTATCACGTTTTCCCATTGATCTGTAATGCTATCCCAATCATATATCAAGTTTACATTCAGGCATGTGTTTGAATTTAAATTCCCTTCTGTTCTGTTCATCTCACCCACATACATCCTTGTGCTGGTTCCACCCCCCTCACCCCCACACCCCCACACCTAGTACTGGAGGGTTGATCCTAGGTTCATGCTAGGCAAGCCCTCTACTACTGAGCTGCACCCACAGTCCCATTTTAACATTTTGTTTGAGACAGCATCTTGCTTTCACAGGCTACCTTTGGCCTGGATCTCATGATCCTCCTGCTTAGCCTCCTAAGTGCTGGGTTACTGGCGAGTGCCACCATGTAAACCACCACGTGCTTTAACGTTAGCATTTATTGCTAATTCTCTGCAATGACACGTGAGAAAATTGGCATTTTCCTTCATGTTTCTTCAAATTCTTACATACTATTTTTACTTTCACACTTATATTTTATAAATATAATTTTCATAGTTGTTATATCTTTTATCTCTAAATGGATTAAATGCCTGTGGCAGGTGGTTATAGCATAGCTCCTTACCATTTCTTTTCCTGTTTGAATGAAAGTTCCAGTAACTTCTTTAATTTTAACACTTTTTTTGAAGTGGGATTCATTTCTATTGAATTTCAAGTAAGTTAAGTCAGGGAGAAAGGATGGAATTATAAAATTTTTTATCAATTGTTTACTAAATATTAATGGTTATTTATGAATGTCAGGATTCTTTTATTTTTTAATCAGTTTTATTTTTCTTTTTATTATCAGGATACATCATTTTTAAAAACAGAGTACATTAAAATTTTATTATTGTATATTAATTGTACAAAATGTGTTTTATGACATTTTCATACATGCATATAATGTACTTTCACTCCATTGCCCTCTCTCTCTCTCTCTCTCTCTCTCTCTTTTTTATTTTTTTGTGGTACTGGGGGTTGGACTCAGGACCTTGCGCTTGCATGTTCTGCAAGTGCTGGGCCACTGAGCTGCACCCCCAGGCCATTTTTTACTTTTTGAGACAGGGTCTCGCTAAGTTACGCAGACTGCCTCTGGTCTGGAACTTGCAATCCTCCTGCCTCGGCCTCCCAAGCTGCTGGGATTACAAGCATACATCACCACGCCCGGTTTACCCTCTCTTCTTTGTCTCCCCCTCTGCATGTCCTCTTTCTCTTCCTAAATATTCTCCATCCTACTTTCATTATTTTATATTTTTTTAAAATATATTTTATTTATTTATGTATTTATTTTTGCAATACTGGTGGATTGAATGCAGGGCACTCCGCTATTGAGTTGCACTCCCAATCCATTTTTATTTTTTATTTTGAGATAGAGTCACTCTAAGTTGCAAGCTGTCTCTGGCCTCGAACTTGTGATCTTCCTACCTCAGCCTCCCGAATTGTTGGGATTACAGACATGTACCATGGTGTCTGGTTCATTTTTTTATTTTTTAAAATCAAGATTCCACATATGAGAGAAAATATGCAATATTTATCTTTTTGAGTCTGGCTAATTTCACTACACAGGGTGATCTCCAGTATTATCCACCCATTTTCCTGCAGATAACATAATTTCATTTTTTTATGAATGAATAAAAGTATATTGTGTATATATGTCATATTTTCATTATGCATTCATCTACTGATGAGAACCTAGGCTGATTCAATAATTTGGCTATTGTAAATACTGCTGCAATAAAACACAGATGTGTAAGTATCTTTATTGTATGCTGGCTTATATCCCTTTGATTATATATCTAGGAGTGGTATAGATGGATGATATTTTAGTTGATTTCAGTTTTCTTGAGGAAACTCCACACTGATTTCCACCGTAGCTTCACTAATTTACATTCCCATCAACAGTATATAAGGGTTTTCTTTCCCTACACCCTCACCAACATTTCTTGTTTTGCGTCCTTGATGGTAGGCAATATGACTGGGGTAAGATCAAATCTCAATGTAGTTTTGATTTGCATTTCCCTGATGGGTGAAAATGTTGAATATTTTTCATGTATTTATATGACATTTGTAATTCTTTTGAAAATCCTCTGTTCAATTCATTTGCTCACTTAGCAATTGGATTATTTTATTTTCAGCCATAGGTTTGACATATATAGCTTTTATTATTTTGAAGTATGATCTTTCTTTTCCTTGTTTCTTCAGGGATTTTATCTTGAAGGGATGTCGGATTTTGTCAAAGGCTTATTGTGCATCTTTTGAGATAATCATATGATATTTTCCTTGATTCTATTTATGTGCTGTCTTGTATTTATTGATTTGCATATGTTGAGCCATCTTGCATCCTCGAAATAAAACCAACTTGAAACTGGTATATGATCTTTTCAATGTGTTGTCGAATGCAGTTTGCAAGTATTTTATTGAGAATTTTAATGTCTATGTTCATCAAGAAAATTGGTGTATAGCTTTCTTCTTGATTATGTCCTTATTGGTTTTGATATCAGAATAATATTGGCTTGATGGAGTGAGTTTAGAAATATTCCTTCACTTTCTATTTTATGATATAGTTTGAAGAGCATTGGTATTAGTTCTTCTTTAAATTTCTGGTAAAATTCAACAGAGAATCTGTCTATGCCTAGGCTTCTCTTTGTCGGAGACATTTTATTATCCCATCAATCTTGTTACTTGTTATTGATCTTTTAAAGTTTTTTAATATCATCTTGGTACAATATTATTAGGTCATACATATCAAGAAATTCATTTCTTTTAGATTTCTCTAATTATTGGAGCATAGGTTTTCAAAATATTACTTTATACTATGATCCTATGAATTTCAGTTTAATCTGCTATGATAACCTATTATTTTATCTGTATTAATTTGGGTCTTGTCTTTTGGTGAATTTGGCTATGAATTTGTCAATCTTGCTATTCTTCTCAAAGAATCAACTCTGTTTCATCAATCCTTTGGATTAACTTTTTAGACTCTTATTAATTCAGTGCTGATTTTTATTATTTCCTTCTACCAGTTTTGGGTTTGGCTTGTTATTTTTTTAAGGCCTTGATGTGTATCATCAAGTTATTTAGTTGAGATCTCTCTCATTTTTAATGTAGTCACTCAGCCATGATCTTTTCTATTAAAACTGCCTTTGCTGTATTCCATAAACTTTGATATGTTGTGTTTCCATTTTCATTTGATTCTAGGAATTTTTTATATCTACCATAATATTTTCCATAATCTACTGACCATTCAAAAATATATTGTTCAATCTCCAAGTGGTTGTATTGTTTCTATAGCTTATCTTGCTGTTGGGCGTAGGGTTTAGCTCAGTTGGTAGAGTGCTGTTCTGCACCCTCTGAAGACTTGGGTTTGATCCCCAGCATCACAAAAATGGGAGAAGTACATGGCAATCTGAAAACAATTAGCCCTTGAAAACTCTATGAGGGTCTCTATGAGTCAGATCCAACTCAAAGGCACCTAACAACAACATCTTGCTTTTGATTTCTAGTTTTATTCCATTATGATCTCATAGGTCCAAGATATTATTTTGATATATTTTATATTTGTTATGAATTGATTTATAGCCTTAACTGTGACCTATTTGGATGAAATTTTCATTGGCTGCCAAAAAGAATGTCTATTCTGCAGTTGTTGGATAAAATATTATATACATACATATGGAAAAAATATATATATATACTTATATCTATTAAGTCTATTTGATCTATGGTGAAGTTTAACTCTGAAATTACTTTGTTGAATTTTTTGTGTAGATGATCTACCCTGACAAGAGTGGGGTATTAAAGTCATTCACTACTGTCCTATGTGGGTCTATATGTCCCTTTATGTCCAGTATTGTTTATTTTGTGTAATTAGGTACACTGATGTTCAGTGCACATGTATTTATAATAGTTATGTCTTCTTGATTGATTGTTCCCTTTATTAATATGGAGTTATCTTCTTCATCTCTTTAACTAATTTTAGATTGATTTCTGTTTTGTCAGATATGAGTATACCTACTCCTGCTTGCTTTCAGATTCTGTTTGCTTGGAATATTATTTTACCTATTTTCATTTTTGTCTTTGTATGTCTTTGCCAATCAGGTGAGTTTCTTATAGAAAACAAACACTTGGACCTTGTCTTTAAATCAATTTAGCCAGTTTCTGTCGTCAATTGAGGTGTTAAGACCATTTTTATTTAGGGTTATTATTGAGAGGTATGCATTATCTTCTCTTTTCTTCATCTTAGAAGTTTTCTAGTACTGACTTAATAATGTTTCATTCTGATTTCTCATTTGTCTATTTATTCTTCCAATGAGATTTATTCTTTCCTGTGCTCTCCTTCCTGTGCATATTTCCTCCTCTTCTCTGTGTAGTGTTGCTTTAAGTATCTTATATAATGCTGGCTTAGTGGTCATGAGTTGCTTTAGTTTGTGCTTATGGAAGAATTTTATTTCTCCTTTGCTTTTAAAGGGTAGTTTTTCTGGCTATAGTAGTTTTGGTTTGCAGTTATTTTGTTTTGGAGCTCAAAATGTATCATACTATGCTCTCCTAGCATTTAGGGTTTTTGATTAGAGGTCTCTTATTATTCTGATATGTTTGCATATTAGGTATGCATCACTATAGCAGAAAAAATAATTGAGGAAAACTTATGGGGGAAGACATGAAAATTATGGACTTACAGTCAGAGAATTTAGTCCATAGAGGCAAAGAGGCATGTTGGTAATCCATGTATCTGGGCATGTGGCCAGGCCTATCACAGATGACCTCAGAGCATGGTGGGGCAAGAGTGCAAAATAGAGTGACCAGGACCATGGGTCCAGGTAAGTCCTCCAAAAGTCTACCCACAGGGAACTCCTTCCAAAAAGCTAGAATCCCACCTCCCAAAGTTCCCAACCACAAATAGTGCCACCAGCTGGGGACCAAGCATTGAACATATAGCCTTTAGGGGACATTTAGATCCAAACAGTAACACCTGTCCCTCTATTCCCTAAAGATCTATGGCCACCTCATAATGAAAAATGCATTTATTTCAATTTTAAAGTTCTCAACCATGTTCAAAAGTCTGAGTCCAAAGTGTTCACTGAGACTCAAGAGGAACTTAGCTATGAGCCCTTGCAAAACAAAAATCAGATTACATACTTCCAACATACAATGGCACAGAGTAAGCATAACCATTCCAAAAAGGAGGAATGGGGCCACAGAAGAGAAAGACTGGTCTGTAGCAAGACCTATACCCTGCTGGATTAACAAACCTTCTTAGTTCAAATCTGGCATCTGGCATATGTGACTTCATCTGGCATTTGACATTTAGCATCATCTAGGCTCAAACAGGCTTGGGCTGCCCCACTCTTCTGGCCCTGTCATTTGCAGTACACCTGGCCCTCATAGGCTTGCTCTATTTCTGGCTTGCAGCTTCCCTGTGCAGACACTTCATGTTGGCATCTCTAACATCCTGGAGTCCTCATTGCTACATAGGTTCTCCCCTCAAAGCTTCACACATCAGCTCTTTGAGGCTTTCTGTAGGGCACCCAACTCTGTACACATTGCCTGACCTCAAAGGCTATCTTCTGGAAACTTGGTAGCAGTTTCCATAATCCCTTAAGTCTAACATTCTTCATCCCTGGAAAATAAACACCATGTGGATTTCACCGAGGATTGCAGCTAACTCAAGAGGTAGCTGGGCTGTTTTGGACTATGGTTGCAGTGAGGGCCTCTATGTACCCAGACCAAGAAACCATTTCCCTGTGCAGCCCCCTTTAAGCAGAGCATCCTGGAGCATTCACATTTCAGACATTCTGCCTTCATTTGAGGTTTTTTGGTTTATGCCCTGGGGCTTTAGATGGGAGGGATCTGATCAACTTTTATGCCCTAAGGGAATTTGTCTTAGTGAAAAGATCAAAGCTTCGGTTAACTGTGGCTTGTACTTTAAAAATTAAGTCATCCTGGCCCAAACCAATTCTGGCCATAGTAACTTAAACAATCTGTGGCTTTTTCCCTCTTTACACTTCACATTTTTCCAATCTTTTTTCTGTTCTGCCATTTCCTGTTTTTTTTTTTTTTTTTTTCATAAATCTGGCTGAACACAGCAAACAACCATGCCACACCCCCTCTATCCCACTACTCTATAGTGATATTTCCTCCACCAAGTTAATTAGTTTATTACTTTTAAATTCAGCCTCATTCAAATCTTTAGGACACGGGCAGATTGAAGATAGTCTATTTGTTAGAATATAACAAGAAGCACCTATGGTCTAGTTCCCAATAGAGTCCCCATTTTAACTTAGCTCCATCCCCATTTCTTTCAGTGGCAGCATTCTGGTCTTCTGAACTCTCATCAGTATTGTCCCTTAATCTCTGTTTAAAGCATTTTAGGACTTACCTGCATCTCCAAACTCTTCCAAACTCATCCTGTAAACAAGTTCCATGGCCTAAGAAACACATGGTCAGATTTCTGCACAGCAACAACCCCATTCTCTGGTACCAAGTTTCTGTGTTATTCAGTTCATCATCACTGTGGCAGAGAAACTAATTGAGGCAAACTTATGGGGTAAAGAGATGATTATTGGGGGTTTATGGTTAGAAGATTTAATACATAGAGGTGGGAAGGTATAGTAGTGGGGAAGACATTTGAGCAGGTGGCTAGAGCCTTGACAAGTGACCTTATAGCATGGGCTAGGAGATAGAGCAAGAGAGACCATGGATACAGGTCTGTGTAGAAACCTCCAAAGGCCTGTTCTCAGGGAGCTCCATCCACAAAGCTGGGATCCCACTTCCCAAAGTTCCCATATTCTCCACAAATAGTTTCACCAGCTATGTACCACACATTCAAATACATGGCTTTGGGGAGACATTTAGATCCAAAGCACAGCAGTTTGCCTTTATAAGTAACTTAGTGCTTTTTTCTTGCAAATTTCAATATTTTGTCTTTGTTCTGTTTTCTTGGAGTTTCAACTATAATGTGATGTACAGAGGCTGTATTCTAGTCATGCTTATTTGAGGTTCTAAATTCCACATGTACTTGAATTTTTTCTATAACTTCACTAAATTTTCTTTGCTTTTAGTATATGTCTTGGTTCCCTCTTCTACATGACAGATTCAAAGATTACACACCTCTCTCTCTCCCTCTCTCTCTCTCTTCCTTCTCTTTGTAGAATTGGGGGGTCTTAATCCAGAGCCACATGCACACTTTGCAAGTGTTCTATCACTACATTACCATCCCATTTTTTAAAAAAATTTGTATCTTGAGACAGGGCTTTGCCACGTTATGCAAGTTGCCTTTGGCCTTGAATCTGCCTCCACCTTCCAAATCACTGGGATTATAGGCATGCTCCATGATGCCTGGCCAGGTTTGGTTTCTTAATTGTGTTTCCAGAGGTCTTGGATGTTGTGGTCATGACTGCTTTTTTTTCCCCTTTATTACTATCTGAATATGATAATTCCTAAACCTTCTCTTGAATCCTTGATACTCTTTATTCCACCTCGTCTAGTCTTCTGGTCATAATTTCCATAGAATTTTTATTTGATTGATTGTGCATTTTCTTTATAAGATTTTTCTGTGTTTTTTCCTTCAGAATCTCCTTCTCTTTGCTGAATTTCTCATCAAAGTTATTGATTTTCTTGATCAAGTGTTTGAATTCCTTGTTCAGATCTTGAATTGACTACATTACTTCATTCATCTGCTTATTTGAATCTTCTTTGAAGTCATTGATCATTTTTAAAACTAAATTTTTTGATTGACTGACATTTCAATCATTTCAATATCTTTGGATTCAGATGTTCAAGAGTTGTGAAATTTTGGAAAAGCCATGTTGCCTTTTCTTGTGTTGCTTATTTGTTATTTGTGCATACATTGGGATGAATATCTCTTCCAATTTTATTTGTGGGTGTTCTTAGTGAGTAGCCTTTCCTTGAGGGCTAAATTCCCAGTAATGGTTGTAGTTGTGGGTTTGGATACAACCCTCCCTAGGGAACCAGGGTTGGAGCTGCAGGCTCTTCCCTACTTTTCTTTGAATAGCCTTTTTGTTTCTCCAGGCTTTTCAACTGTCCTGTCGCCTCTTTCTTTATTTCCAGTGCTCTTCCTCTCTTTCTCTCTTCATAATGTATTCTCTATCCTTTCTTTCTTTGACTATTCTCATTCATGGAGTCACATGAAGAAAGTTTCTAATCCACCACATTACTCTGGCTAAATTTTTGATCTAAGAGTGATAAGAAAAATTTGAAAATCTTGAAGAAAAGTTATCAAATGTCAAAGTCCCAATACAAGGTAAATTTGAGGTTAGTTTTCAGCATCATCTGTTAATGTGAAGCACCTTTCTGATAATAATAATAGCAATAGCATGACAGTTTATAACAGTTCCTGTGTATTTTCTGTGTCAAGAAATAGCATGCAACTTCTGTTTAAGATGGCAGATAAATTCAGCCTCTGTGTAATGTGGCAAAAAAGAGGAATTAGAATAGGAAGGAACAGACACTTTTACAGAGAGAAAGTCTGGAGATGCACATAAATGACTGAGGAGATTGTGATATGGTCTCAAGTTTGCAGGGCAGAGCAGAAAAGCAAAAGAGAATGAGCAGGCTACATCTCCAGCCATGGCTCCCCATGGGGCAGGGGAACCTAAGCCCTTATCCGAAGAGGTAATCCAGAAAGCCCTGATCATCAGACTAGCAGTCATACAGGACAAGCCCATAGTCCTTTAAACTCTTGAACTCTTCCAAGGATTTGGTGAGATAGTGGCTTTTTCCAACTGGGGGTTCCACATTGGAGTAGTGACTCTCTTTCCCACATTCTACGTCTTAAAGGGCCATGAGCAAGTGCCATTTTAAAATGGTGCCTATTGTACGAGCCTGAGCTATCCCAGGGGTCCAGAAAACAGAGAATGATCACCCATGTAGAGCCTAGGGGTGATCTACCACAGCCCCCGTGTGCTACACAGCAGCAGCAGCAGCAGCAGACAATTATAGTGTTGGAGAAAGGTGGGATGCTGACATACTGAGAGGTTCAGATCGCAAGAGCCTTGGGAATGTTGTTCAAAAGAAAGCCATTCCCTCTCACCCTTGGGGAGAGGAGATGACTCTCTTTCTCCTGATGGGAACTGCAGAGACTGTCAACTCTGAGCCATGGTCAGATAAAAAGACTCAATTAACAACTGACCACCACCTCCAACTGACAGACTTCAATATTAGATGCCATAGAAGGAAGCCCCACTGGTAATTTTTCTTCTTCCTCCTCCTCCTCCTCTCTTCCTCCTCTTCCTCCTCCTCCTCCTCCTCCTCCTCCTCC
>VMDO01040394.1:0-11962 GCA_007922755.1 Pedetes capensis | reverse complement strand
TGTCTGCAAGGACTTCGGCTACCTTCAGCATCAAAGCTAAAGAGGGGGATTTATTGGGAGGATACGGTATCCATTATGGAACCCAAGGGATGAAAGTACAGCTGGGCCCCCCAAGGGGACAAGGATCCAGGACAAGAAAGTCACCAGAAGTCAGCTTTTTTTATGCAGCTAGCTTTATTCTCTCTCTACAAAGCAGCATTCTTTGCTTCACTTGCCCACAACCCATCATGATGGCCCCTGAATGGCCTCTCAATCTCTGAACCCACACCACTCATCAGCTTCTCACTCTGGGGCCAAATTCTCCTGACAGAGTTCCTTGCCCAGCTCAGCTTCTGATTGGTTATCCATGAGTCACATGGACACATACCTCAGGTCCAATCAACTGTGACTTGAGAGCCTGCTGGTCACATGATACCAGCATAGCTGCTCAGATTCCTCCTTTAGAGGGGGTGGGGGTGCTGGATGGGACTTTGTTGTTGTTGTTAGGTGCCGTCAAGTCTGTGTCTGACTCCTAGCTACCTGACCCTATGTACAACAGGAGAAACACTATTGTTAGTGCTTCTCTGCTATTCATAGAGTTTTCAAAGGCTGATTGGTTTTTGGGAGTGGGTTGCTGGGTCCTCCTCCCAGGATGGGACTTTAAAGAGCCCTTAATCTAGATTTCTTCTCTCTGCTCTTTCATAGCCCTGGGGCCATTTAAAGCCCCTAAACATGTGGGTGATTTCTTATATTTTCTCCTCCATTTCTGCTGCCTTCTGTTTACCTTAAGAACAAAAATGCATCAGGAAGAGGGCTGACGATGCAGCTCAGAGGGAGAGGGTTTACCTGGCACATGCCAGGCCCTGGGGTCGATCCCCAGTACCGAAAGAGAAAAAACCGACAGGAAGAAAAGAAAGGACTCGGCGTTTCTTCTGGGTTTTACCTTTTAGTATTTTCCTCTCCTTTGCTTCTCTTTTTAAAATTAAGAAAAGTTAATTTTTCCTTGTAGTCAAAAGATAAAGATCTCTGAGAATGCTAATATTAGACCTGAACCAATAGGCAAACAGCGGGAGTGTGCCTCAGGGGGCTTTGACGTGTGGCCCCTGCTTCCACAGGTGGCTTCAACTTGACATGGCAGAGAACTTCCTGCCCTCACCAGGCGCCGTGCAGGACTTTAGCCTGCGGTCAACAGTTCCGACTAACACTCCTGCTGCCTCCATTTGAGAAGGAAGCCAATCTCGCTATTTCCTATGCCAGCCACATATGTTCCCTGAGTCATTAAATATGATTCATTTCCCCATTGATCATTTCCACCCATCCAAAGCAGGGTCCTAAATTTGGTTTCTGCAGCACTCCTGCCTACAGAAAGGTCACGAGGGGGTCAGGTCACAAGGGCAGGGGGTGAGGAGAGAGTGTGTGTGGGTCTCCAGAAGGTGGAAGGTTGAGTTGTCTGGTGTTAGTCAGGAGGCCGGAATGGTAAACTGGTTGAGAGGGTGAGACCCTAGTTGGCGCATGCGCCTGCAGCATGACGCTGAGTCACAGCTGTGTAATAGCCCACATACGCACCGTGTTACTTACCTTATGCAATCCTCATGTGACTTATGTACGGAATCGTTGGCAACCGGCCACCATTGTGTAGTACCCTTAATGAGCCCCTGCACTGGAACCTCAGCCCTGAGGGAAATCCCGGGATAAAGCGTGTCATACCTGCCTTTGAATCCTTGAGCTGTTTTTTGTTTTGCAGTTGGCCCCAAGCGTCCATCTCTTGCTCAGGAGTTCGAAACTCACATCTGGCTTCCTGTGGCTGCTGTTACACAGGATCACAGACATGGGGCCTCAGGGAAGAGAAACTGGTTCAGGAGGCCAGATGTCCAAAGGCAGCAGCCCCAAGGCTGAATCCCAGGTGTCAGGAGGCCCCGGGCTGGACTCTCCCCTGCCTCCGGCAGCTCCTGGTGTGGCCAGCCTTCCCTGGCTGAGAGGAGCTTTCCAGTCTCTGCCCTTGTGCTCACATTGCCTCCTCTCTTCTGCGGGTCTCGTCTCCCTGTCTCTTACTTGTAAAAGTGCTTGTGGTAGCATTTAGAGCCCACTTTGAAAATCCAAGATAACCTCATTTCAAACCCTTAATCTAATCATGCCTGCAGCGGTAGCCTTGTGGCATCCGATCCCGTCAGATCTTGGAAGCTAAGCAAGGTCAGGCCTGGTTAGTACCTGGATGGGAGACCGCCTGGGAATACCAGAAGCTGTAGGCTTGGGAGAAGGACCTGGCAACCCCCTCCCAAAAATCAATCTGCCATTGAAAACCCTATGAACAGCAGAGAAGCACTGACAATAGTGTTTCCCCTGTTGTGCAGAGGGTCGCTATGAGTTGGATACCGACTCGACAGCACCTAACAACAACAACAATCTAATCATGTCTGTGAAAACCTGACCATACAAGGTGGGGGTAGCCGTTTGCAGGGATCAGGCTTCTTCTTTTGGGGGGCACTGTTCAGTCCATTACAAGCCCCAAGTCTCTTTGTTTTCCAAGGAGGGTCTAGGTGGGACAGACATGTCAAAAGGTATCCACCAGAAGCTGGATTGAGAGCTCTTAAAGGGAAAGTGTCTCCTCCGTACTTGCCTGGGACCTTCTTTCCCCTCCTTCTGCTTTCCCCCCATTTGTCCAGTACTTAGGAAGACACGTGGAGTGTTAAGGAGGAGGAAGCCCAGTCCAGGGACGAGGGACGTGGACAGCCACGAGTGGCGGAATGGAACGGGGCCAGGGGACACAGCAGGCTTCGGGTGTTCCCTGCCATACAGCCCATCCCTTTTTTAGAACATGTTTGCATAAGGAAAGTGAAAGTTTGGAACCGTAGGTGTTGAACCTGATCCCAGGCAAGAAGGCCATCCACCTCCGAACTGCGGGGAGGGTGTCAGAAAACAGCCAGAGCCTGAGGATTTTCTCTTCCATCCAGGCTCCAAGGTACACAGACTCCCCAGCACCCCACTCCAGGCCCTCAATACCAGGAAGGTGTCCTGTGGACTCAGGTCTATTTCTGGCTCCCCACTCCCACCCTGAAGGCCAAGACCCTGACTCTAAGTTCTCAGTTCCCCTCTTCTCCCATCCTCAAGAGTCTGTGGGCCCCTGAGCATTTGTCATTGGCTGAACGGCTTCCCCACACTGCATGGTAGTCACTGTCCCCTACAGGAGGACACACCCACCCACCAGTCCGTGCTGGGGGCAGATGGCCAGCTGTGCTGAGCCCCTTCTCAGGAGAGGGGTGTGGGAAGGATGCTTGGGCAGGGAGAGGGTTGCTGGCTAACCCCCCAGTACCTTCTCTCAGTATGTGGGCTTACGGCCGCTGTAGGGGGAAATTGGGAGGAAATTGGCAAAAACCCCAAACTGGGGAAACGGCTTTTGAAGATCTGGTTTGTAAATTAGAAATCCAGGGAAAATAAAAGTAACTTGATTGGACATTTGTACAAGACCCTTCATGAATCCCCCAAACCTGATTGGACAATTGGACTCAAAGCTGATTGGCTCAGGCCATTTGGGGCAAGCTATATAAGGAGCTGCACTGCAGCAGCTCTCTCTCTCTCTCCCCAGCCGCCCCTGAGTCTGACCACTGATGAAGTAAGAACTCTCTCGCCCGGACCACCCAGACCAGACCAGAAGAAGACAGAACTCTCTTTTCCTCCTTGTGACCACCGAGACCAGGACAACTAGATGGTGCTTTCAAGAAATGCTAGACTACAAGCTGAGGAAAGCCTCTTGGACCAATGCCAAGAGGCCGAAGCTGAGGACAGTCTCCGGTCCCAGCACAGGAGGCGGAAGAGCCATGGCTGCCCCCCACCCACCCCACCCGAGGCAGCATAGAGCTGCACACTTTGGGTTCCTCCCTGCCCTTCTAAGAGCAGAGGAAATAAAGAGCTGTGTTTGTCCCTGAAAGGCAAAATCGCCCGAGGCTTTTTCCTTTCTCCCATCTCCACCGGCACTCCCAAGGGCCACAGGAGTCCATGTCCCTCACCTAAGGGTCCTGAGTGAGTTTAGTATCTGTGTGCGTGCCGGCGTCTCCCGTCCAAACATCTGGGCCAGACTGGGAGGTGTGCACCCCACAGGCCACAGCCTCAGATGGTGGGATGCACAAGTCCTCACTAAAAGTGCGAACTGAGCTGGGCACTGTGGCACACGCCTGTGATCTCAGCGACTCAGGAGGCTGAGGCAGGGGGATTGTGAGTTCCAGGACAGACACAGCCTGCCTGACTGAGCAAGGCCCTGTCTCAAAATAAAAATAAAAAATAAAAAAGAGGCTGATGGTGCAGCTCAGTTAGAGCACTTGCCTGGCATGTGTGAGGCCCTGGGTTCAACCCCCCAGTACTGAAAAAAATAAAACAAAAAACTTCAAATAAATGTTCTTTCCCGTGAACAGCACAGTAGAGTCCATGAGAACTTGGGCCCTGGAGCCAGATGGCTTGGGCTGAGTTCCACTCGCTTGTGGTTTGACATGGGACATTTTCATTAAACTAAGCGCTGGGCAGGGATTTAGCTCAGTTGGTAGAGTGCCACTCTACAGTCCCTGAGGTCCCGAGTTTGATTCCCAGCACCGCAAAAATGGGAGAAGGACGTGGCAACCCACTCCCCAGGCAACCCTGAAACAACCAGCCATTGAAAACTCTGTAAGGGTCGCTATGAGTCAGACACAACTTGACGGCACCTAACAACTACAACACAACAACTAAGTGCTCATGAGCTAACTTGCAGAATGGCAGGGAGACCAGGCTTGGGTATAGACAGGATGGGATAGCGTATGTGCTGTGCTAGGCACAGTGCCTGTTGTGTATTAAGCACGGGATACCTGTCAGCTGTCATAACTGATATTTTTCCCTAAATAAGCCAGTAGTGGAAGAGCTGCTAAAGTAACTCAGCAGTCCAATGTGCTACATATAAAATATTTTATTAAAAATAGCTCAGCCACATAGTACTTCAGAAGGAACAGAAGAGCTACAGTTTTCCTCTTTTGCCACGACACAGAAGAAATTAGTACACTGAACCAATCAGACGGTCCCCTTGTGCAGCACATGCTGAAGATCATCAGGCCACGGGCCCTCAAAGAACCGACAGCATCAGGGGCCCCCAGGGAGCCACCGCCTGGGTCTACCCTGCATAATCGAGGCTTCGTCCACAAATAGCTCTTTATCCTTTTGGCAAAACTGAGCGCTATTTTCTACTCCCAGTTCGGGACTCCAGTGAAGAAAGCAAACACAAAACTTGTTTTCTTTTTGAAACAAAACTCTCGTAGTGAAAGCAAAATGTGACACCCATGATCTGAGCCACTCATTAGGGATCCTGTCCTAGCTCAAAAGCAGAGTGTGTGGCCGACGGTTCAGAGTTAGGAGGGCAGATGGGGGAGAGGTCTGTGGTCCAGAAAATCACAAGCTCCCGGCGCCACCACCCCAGTGCACCTGCCGTGTGAGCTCTGTGTGTCCTCGGTCACTCCCAGAATGCAGGCGTCCCCCTGTACAAACGGTTAAGTGCACATCAGTCCCTCTGCTCCTCCAGTGGGGCGGAGGTGCCTTCGTTGCAGTCTGTTGGTGTGGAGGGCAAGAAGACAGGAGGGAACGTGGCCGAGATGGGCCACTCAGTCCGGTGGCCGGGTGTCCGGGGTCTTCTCCTGGACCTCGTCATACTGCGGCGGTGGAGTCAAAGGCTCGATGGAGGGAGGAGGGATGTTTTTGTCTGGCAGGTTGATCCTGAAGTCTTTGAGGTGAAGTTTTTCAGATTTAATCCTTCGGACTTTGAGCGGCTTCAGGCGTTTGGCCAGCTTGGAGTTCTGCCTGTCGGGGAGATGGCCCGGGCTGGCCTCCACGTCAGCCCTGGGGACTGTGGGGGTCGTCTCGTCCAGCCCCGTCAGCGACTCGTAGGAGGGGAGAGAGATGCTCATCCTTGGGTTCTGCTCCGGCTCCCTGGCTTCTGAGTAGTTCGTGTTCATCACTTCCTCATAGCTGGGGACATAGTACCGAGAGGAGACCTCTTCCTCCTCCTCCTGGCTGCAAGATGACAAATACAGACATACAGTGTCAGCATGTGCTCAGGTCACTTAAAATCCCCAAGAGATGGACTGCAGAGCCCATGTGGGCACCGCACATGCCAGCTTTGTAAACCACCAATGTGTCCTGTTGTTGTTAGGTGCTGTTGAGTCGGTATCCGACTTACAGCGACCCTGTGTACAACAGGCAAAACACTATTGTCAGTGTTTCTCTGCTGTTCATAGTTGTTTTTTGTTTTTGTTTTTGTTTTCAGTACTGGGGGTTGAACCCAGGGCCTTGTGCTTGCATGCTTTGTAAAGTGCTGGACCACTGAGCTGCACCCCACCCCATTTTTTACTTTTTTGAGACAGGGTCTCACTAAGTTACTCAGACTGCACTTGGTCTTGAACTTGCGATCCTCCTGCCTCCGCCTCCCAAGCCGCTGGGATTACAGGCATGCGCCACCGTGCCCAGCTGTTCATAGGGTTCTCAAGTACTAACCAGGCCCGACCCTGCTTAGCTTCTGTGATCTGATGGGATCGTATGCCACAGGGCTGTGGCTGCAGGCATATGTGTCCTAGAAGTAATAAAAGGCAACAATTTGCCTATTTACTATGAGCTGGACGCTGTTCTAAGTACTTTAGCACAAAGACATCAATTTCATATTCTTAACAATGAAAAAAAAAAGGAAGACCCTTCATTAGATGGATTGACACAGTGTCTGCAACAATGGGCTTCGACATAAAGAAGATAGTGTGCCTTGCACAGAATCGGGATTGTTGCACCCCGCTGTATATAGGGTTGCTATGAGTCGGACCCGACTCTATAGCACCTAACAACAACAATAACATTGGGACCTAAGGTCAGCATACCCATTTTCTGGATGGGAGGACCTTGATTGGACTGGGAAGCACCTAGGAGATATATCCACTTATTTCTGGAAATAAAAATCTTTATTTCTGGAAATAAAAATAGGTGGATTCATTGCTGTCCTATCAACAGGATGCTGGTTAACTGACTTTGTCACACCTTTAGGAAATGGGAGGACAGGAGATGAAGCCCACACTTCAACCACTAGCCAGTATTATTTGGAAGTCAAACCTCCTTTGCCTGTCGGCCTTTCACATTTCACAGTGTGATGGGTGGGCTATTTAGTCCAGTGCCCAGTGGGGTCCTTTGGCCAAAGGCAACACAAAACTGTTTGAAATGGTGGCCCATCTGAAGCAACATGGCTGTCCTCAAGTAGAGAAGGAACATATGAACTATGACATGTATATGCACCTCAAATCATTCTTAACTTTTTTGTTTTGTTTTAGAGACTGTATCTGGCTGTGTAGCCCAGGCTGGGCTCAAACTCACTATGTAGCCCAGGTTGGGCTAGGATTTTCTATGCAGACCAGGCTGACCTTGAACTCACTCTATGCCCCAGGCGGGTCTGGACTTAAGTGTGTAGCCCAGGCCAACCTCAACTTCCTGACCTTGCTGCCTCAGCCTGCTGAGAGCTAAGATTCTAGGCGTGTGCTACCCCACCTGGCAAATTATTTCCTCATTTTATCTTCCAAGCTCATCCTAAGACTGGAACAACCAGATACTCAGCCTTACCCTCCCTTGACTGTCGAAAGGGAAACCACGAACTCAGGACATTTTACAAATGTATTCAGAGTTAGGCCAAAGCCACCTACTTGGATGTTCTGCCTGAGCCTGCACAGTGATCCTGGCCAGCACCAGACAATGGGGCTTCCCTCTCATCTGCCTTCAAGGAGCTCGTGTGTGCTCATGGTCAAGGTGGGGAATTGTGGGTGACTGATTGCAGATGTTTGTTTATTCCTTTTTTTTTTTTTTTTGTGGTACTGGGGGTTGAACCCAGGGCCTCGCGCCTGCATGCTCTGCAAGTGCTGGACCACTGAGCTGCGCCCCCAGCCCATTTTTTTACTTTTTGAGACAGGGTCTCACTAAATTATCCTCTCCATGGTGCGGCTCTGGTCTCACGTGAACAAATACAGGTCAGCAATAGCTGGAAGAACGCCCCCGAATGGATAGGCCGTGATTTCACACGACGGGTGGATATTTAGGTTGCTTCTAAGCTTTGCTGTTCTAAACAATGATCGGATGAACTTGGATGAACGTACTGTTACAAACTGCTCTGGACTTGTTCAACTGTCTCCTAAGGAGAAGCTCCTAGGCAGAGAAGAGATGGGGAGGTGCACCTTGAACTCTCTCCCTCCCAGGCCAACACGTCAGAAATGTGTCTGTTACCACTCCCTCAGCCGCCCACCTCCCCTGCGACTCTCCAACACGGGGCCCTCTAAATGGGTCAGTATAAATAGCAGAGAGGCCCTGACACAGCGCTGGGCATGGCACAGTGTCAGGGAGGGTTTCCTTCTGTTGTACATAGGGTTGCTATGAGGTGGCACCTAACATGACAGACGAAGGAAAAAAGAAAGGTCCAGGTCATCTTGCATTTTAGCACCAATGAGGCTGACCATCGACAAAATGCTTGTTAGCAGCTTCTGTCTCTTTTCCAACTTGTGTGTTCATCTCTCATAATCATTTGCACAAGCTTTAAAATATATATATATATATATATATATATATATATATATGAATGATGGGAACACCAACTTTTACATGTTCCCTGGTTTTTCACCTGACTTTTAAATGTACTGCCTGTAGCCGTAGCACTGTGGCATCCGGTCCCATCAGATCTCGGAAGCTAAGCAGGGTCGGGCCTGATTAGTACTTGGATGGGAGACCGCCTGGGAACACCAGGTGCTGCAGGCTTGGGAGAAAGACCTGGCAACCCACTCCCAAAAATCAATCTGCCATTGAAAACCCCATGAACAAATAACAGAGAAGCACTGACAATAGTGTTTTGCCTGTTATATGCAGGGTCGCTATGAGTCAGATACTGACTTGCTGGCACCTAATAACAACAACATTTAAATGTACTGGTGGCATTTTGGGTCAAATGCAAATACTGCTTTTGCATTGCTGCTTCCCAACCTTTCTGAACAAAAGTAGACACACAGAGCATGCTGGGGGTAAAGGACAGCTGACCCCCCTGGAGCCCTGGACACTCCAGGTCCCAGTCGGTTCCCCTGGGACACCTCAAGCGTGCCCCACCCCCATAGTCCATTCATACCAGATAATTTGGGAAGCCCTGATCTTGAAGTACAAAGTGATTTGCAAGAGCCGGGCATGGTGGCACATGCCTGTCATCCTAGTGACTCAGGAGGCAGAGGCAGGAGGATCGCAAGTTCAAGACCAGAGGCAGTCTGTGCAATTTAGTGAGACCCTGTCTCAAAAAGTAAAAAAAAGATGGACTGGGGGTGCAGCTCAGTGGTCCAGCACTTGCAAAGCATGCAAGCGTGAGGCCCTGGGTTCAACTCCCAGTACTGCAAAAAAGCCAAAAAAACAAAAAACAAAAAAATCCCGAAGTGATATGACTTGCAACATGGTAAACTGATTTACAGAGTCTCCGTGGAAGAGCGTGGGAGGGTAAGACCTGTGAGACTAACACACTTTCATCCCTGAGCTGTGAGAGGCCAGTGAGTCCTCCAGGTTGCTGGGCTGCTGGCCAGGCCGCCTCACCTGTCTTCCTCGTGGGCGTGCGGCGCGGCTCCCACCTGCTGCTGGATGTGCGCCAGCTCCTCGCTCTGCCGCTGCTTCCTCCTGTCGCGGATGCTCAGGCAGATGGACAGCAGCAGCAGCATCAGCCCAGCCCCGACCAGCACGTAGGCCACCGAGAAGGTCTTGCTCTTGAGGATGCCGCTGCCTATCTCCGTCTTGTTGCCCTGGGCATGGGGCTTGTCGGCGGCGCTGAAACCGGGTACCAGGTTCCACATGGCCATGATGACCCCGAGGACCAGCATCCCCAGGCCGATGGCCGTCAGCGCGTAGTGCGAGCCGTTGGCCTTGGACTGGGCCATCATGGTGGCAGGGGCGGGACAGGATGAAGCTCACAGAAAGAAGATAAATAAATACAAAGCGGCAGCAGCAGGAATAAGAGCCCGGTAAGGGCACTAAAGAAAACGGCTGGTACCACACAAGAAAAACATCAGCTGAACTCTCAAGCGATGGTTCCACGCAAACTCTGGGCAGCCTGCGTGGACGGGTGTAACTGGAAGGTCTGCAAGGAGAAGAGAGAGAGATCAGATCCCACGGAAGTGGCTTTGTGAAGCAGCAAGCCACCTCACCGAGAAGGCAGGGGGCACTGTGAGGCCACCGCAAGCTCTGGCTCCGCTGCGCCTCGGCTGTGTCCCAGATGTCCCACGGGCTCCCACTCCTCTGGGGAGCCTACAGAGGAAGATGCGTCACCACCCCCACGCCCAAAGGAAAAACCAGACCATGTCCTGCAGGAGGCTGGCAAGGTCACACCTCAGGGCATCGGAACATTTTGTGGCGTTCAAGGAGGTACAGGAAAGTCTCAGCCCTCGCTGACTGGCCCGGAGCGGTCATTCTGCAGGATGGCCCAGGTGATGGGGCACCTGTTGATGACAGGTCCCATCCAGACAGTCTATGGGGTCTGTCTACCACCTTCCTTGGCTCCCTATTTCTCAAGGAGAAAATCCATCTCTGTACCACGGCGCTTGCAGCTGCCTCGCCCACTTCATCTCTTCCCTGCACTCCCCGCTCCAGGACCTCTGCAGATTTTAGATCACTGCAGCTCAGGGATCTCTTCCACGTGTTCCCATCAGCCCCCGCCAATTACTGTGGCAAGTCTCTCTCCTCCTGTGCCCACATCATCACCTCTGAGCCTGGCACATAGCTTGTTGTGGTTAGGTGCCGCAGAGTCAAATCCGACTCATAGCGACCCGCTGTACAACAGAACGAAACCCTCCCAGACACTGTGCCATGCTGGGCACTATTATCAGTGCTTCTCTGCTAATCATGGGGTTTTCAATCACAGACTGGCTTCGGGATTGTTTTGGGAGTGGGCTGCCATGTCTTTCTCCCACTTCTGCAGTGCTGGGACTCGAACTCAAGGCCTCAGAGAGCGCAGAGCAGCGCTCTACCGACACAGCAGGGACTCATCAAGGGTTGGCTGAATGGATGTCAAATGAAATGAACACAGGCCACAGGAAGCCAGACAAACTTTTCTTCAGCCCCATCAAATTTTCCTTTCCACAAAAAGAGGCAGAAAAGTCTGCACACTTTTTATCTTAGGGCTGCGCCCAGGCAGACCCAAAAGCCTCTTCCCAGGAAGCAGCCCAAAGACCTGAGCTAATGGGAGGGGGCCGCTGTCCTGTGATCCCGTGGCCATGCGATGGCCAAGTGAGCCGGGCTGTAAGTGATGTGAAAACTTCAGGCTGGCACATTTTCTGGGACCACGGAGGAGGAGAGGGTGCAGCCCCTCGCTCACCACTCCGTACGCCGCTCTTCTAGCGGAGGGAACTTTGCCAAGCACCAAAGTGTAGCGGACGCTTAGCTAGGCAGATCCTGTGTCCAGCTCTGCGTTCTTTCCCACCTCTCCAAAAGGACAGCTAACCAGGCCTCGGGAAATCTGATGCGGCACAGGTATTTTCTCATCAAGCTTCGGGCTTCATCTGACATTGGCCCCTCTGTTAAAAGACACTCTAAAAATATTTGGGACAACCTCCTTTATCAGCTCGAAGTGCATGCCTTTCTTTTTTCCCACCTGACAAGTATTTCTTGGGCATCTACCTACCTGCTGAGAAGCAGGCGAGGCTCTGGGGAAATTTGAGGGAGCACGTTAAGGTTGGGGGGCGGATTCCAGGCCAGCAGGAACATCATCTCCCGAAGTAAGAGTAAAAGGGAGCGACGTGCCGATCGCAGTGGCGCACGCCTGTAATCCCAGTGGCTCGGGAGGCGGAGGCAGGAGGATCGCAAGTTGGAAACCAGAGGCAGTCTGCCTAACTTAGTGAGACCCTGTCTCAAAAACTAAAAAAATGGGCTGGGGGTGCAGCTCAGTGGTCCAGCACTTGCAAAGCATGCAGGCGTGAGGCCCTGGGTTCAACCC
>VMDO01040393.1:0-11940 GCA_007922755.1 Pedetes capensis | reverse complement strand
ACAGTTCCTGTCTGTGCTTAGAGTGGACATGTGCCCACCTGTTCCCTCCACATATCTGTGAGGTGATCCTGTTCCGGGCCATCTCTCCCATAGACCATCATAATCCCCTGTCTGCTGAGCCACCGGAACCCAAAGCTGTTCCCATGGATTTTGCCTGGAAGCTCAAATGTACGCCATCCCTTTCTCCCTGGAGTGATTGTAGTTAAACTGGTGGGTCTGTGATTTCACCCATGCTGTGATTTCACCCTTGAGAAGTCCATGCATCTGTGGGTACCTGGCTGCGACATATTTCTCTTTGTGGGTCAGCACTCAGTATTCATTAGTTTGTTTGGAAATTAGTTTTGTTTCAGGTCATCCCAGATGCTTCATCTTCTTAAACCCGTTGACACTCTCCAACCCCAGGATTTGTTCCTCTGCACTGCTGTGCATTCGGACTTCTCTCCCCAGCATAACTACAGACAATTCACCTGGTTCATCTGCTCTAGCCCCAGTGCACAGGGCCAGACCTGAGGGTGGGCTCCCTGGAAGGCCCACAAGGCTGGAGAGGGCCCAGCAGAAACCAACTCCTTGAGATGGATGGCACCATACCTAAAGGTCTATTTGTTTAATTGGGAACTAGTCTGGTTCCAAGATGTTCCCGGATGTTGTGGTTCCTTAAGTGCCAGAGGCTGTTCTCAGGCTGATAAGTAAAAGTGAGTCTCTGACTCCCAAACTGCTCTTACAAGCTTGCCTCTTCCCTGCCGCCAGGTACTGTGGCACCATGTTCCCAGAATCCCTTTGCAGTGATTAGTTCTTGTTTGTCCTCAGTCGGTGCTAACAGTGCACGGGCCTCGTATTTACCCATTACGGTGGTGGTTTTCTTTCCCTCCTGGAACTCTGTCAGTGCTGCATTTCTGAGGGCTGTCTCACTCTGTCTTTCCATGGTTTCTTTCTTTCTTTCTTTCTTTCGTTCTTTCGTTCTTTCGTTCTTTCGTTCTTTCTTTATTTCTTTCTTTCCTTTCCTTTTCTTTTCTTTTCTTTCTTATTTTTATTGCAATATAGCTTGTCTACCCAACTCGCCCCACTTTTTTTTTCTTTTCCTTTTCACTATTTTTCTTCACTCAGTATAAAGTCTGTATTTCACTATTTTAACTCATGCTTCACAGCATATCTGGGAGGGAGTTATCATCCCCCATCTTGACCCACCTCCCCAGATATTGATTTTTTAAACTTTCTTAAGGCTTTTTAGTAAGTTTTAGATGTATTTTTTTGTTTAACTCCTTCAGTAAATCTATTTATATCTATTATTATCACTATGTACCTCACATAATAATAATTACACAAGTTATATTTAATATTATTTTCTTAATCCTTATAACATTCTAAGGAGAGTAGTATCAGTTTCTTTATCATTTAATTGCTGGATGTTAGTTCTCATTGTTTAATAGATGAGAATATAGATGCCTAAAGAGTTTTATGAAAATTGCCAGTATCCACAGCTATCTTTTGGCCATATATACAACATGATGTTCTGCTAAGAATGAGATTATTTTTCTCTGAATACTTTTACTCACTTGGACTCGTCAGTAAGTACCATAAATTTTAAAAGGATTTGCCTTAATCTCTTTCTTTTATTTGTCACTCTCCCTTTTTCTCATATGGGTAAGTCTGTGTTTGATTTTAGCACTCCTGAGTTTTCTCAATGACATGGAACATGTGAGAATGTATAGAACTGAAGGTCAAAAACATTTCCTTCCAAATTCTGTTCACATTTTTTCTCGATAAAATGTCATAGAATAATCCTTGATGTGTGACAATAATTATGACCTTCTGATTTAAGAAGGAATATTATGTTATTTTTCATATGTTTTGTTTTACAAGCTCAATGCCAAGAACAAAGAAATAAGTTTATTAATACATCCTTACCTATGGCATAGACACTTAGAAATGTCATACTGCTTTCTTTGTAGGCTTTCATACAGACATACACTGTACCTTCTAAAATTACTACTAAGTAATTATAAACATACTTTAGGGGCAAGAACCTAATTATATTGCCAGTTTTCTGCTGGAAGTCAATCTTAAAAATGTAATGGTGGCTTTCTACTCTGGCAAGTGACACTTCTGTTTCTTGCACAGTAAGCTGTCATCAGTATATCTGAGTAGCAGCTGTGATTTCAGAATGTCTGATAAAGTTTCCACTATTTTCAGACTCTGGTCCGACCAAGTCAAGATACCAAGTTTTGTCAAACTGCTGAGATATGTAGAAACTCAGCCATCAAATTCACTAAATAATCCTTTACAAAAGCAACAAGACTCCGAGGACATTCTCTTTCTTAAATAGGTTTAGGTGAATCATCTGATTTACCTTGACCTCCTGTCTTCATGCACCAGCTAAGACAGATTCCTAATTTAAAAATACCTGGGGAGCAAAATCAGTGGCATCTGGAAGGGAAGGCTTTGTAGCATCTGGAGTGTGAGAGCTTTTGATCCCCATTTCCCTGTAGGTTCCTGACTTTGCAATTACATTTGAAGGACTTCTCTATTGAATAATAGTTCCAGTCAATGTGATAAAAATCACAGAGAAGAAAAACAAAAACAAAAACCTTGAAGTGAAGATTTTACCTTTTGTTGTTATTATAATAAAATAAATGTTATTCCTGGATTAATTGGTTTCATTCCTTTCAATTAGAGTGTGTTGATTATTGAGCATCTCACAAATAATCTTTGATGAGTTTTTAAATTCCATACCCCTTGCAATGTGAAAACACATGCTTTAATATATACAAATAAAATCATCAACTTCGGCCATTTTTTTAATTTTCCACATTTGTTAGTTTTCATTTGCAATTAGAATAAAAATGTTCTTATATAAATCATTGATATATTTTCAGTGATAAGGACAAAGAATAATAATAAAGCAGAAAAGATAATGAGAAGTATGAAGTATGCAGTGTCCAAAGACGGCTTTTCGTAGGGGGAGGGCTTTGAAAAAAAGAAATGAAACAGAGGAGGTAACTAATCAGGATATGTATGGGAAGAAAATTTAAGGAGGAAAGGAAAAACAAATTCAAAATAATGGACTACAAATGTGCAAGAACGTTTGATTTTTGAGAAACACTGAAGTTAGTCTGACTGAGAAGAACAAACAAAGGACAGTTTAAGAGGAACTGAGATATAGAATCAGGAAGGGGGAAAAAAAGCGCTATAAATTCTAGGATCCTGTAAAGAATATAGCTTTTACTATGGGAAGATTTACTATGAGAAGGGACATGTTGTTGTTGTTAGGTGCTGTCGAGTCGAGGCCATAGTGACCTTCATAGGGTTTTCAATAGCTGACAGTTTCGGGATTGCCTTGGGAGTGGGTTGCCACATCTTTCTCCCATTTTGTGGTGCTGAGAATCAAACTCAGGACCTTGGAGACTGCAGTGCAGTGCTCTACCAACTGAGCTAAATCCGCTCTGATTGCTGCATTGAAAAAAGCCTGAAGGGAGGTAGTGGAGAAAAAAGCACATAATTTAGGAATGAATCACAGAGACTCAAGTAAGACATGGTGACAATGTTGACCAAAATAGTGGCAGTTGAAAAAACGACAAATTGTTGATGCAATGAAGAAATATCTTGGACTAAATTTCATGCACATTTGACTATGGGGACAAAGCACAAAGATAATTCTAAGTTTTTGGCATGACAAACTGACACAATGACCTTTCAATTTATTGAGATAATATTCTTAGATTGTCTTTAAGATACTTTATATTGGCTAAAATAATACCAAGAAATTTGATATTTAAAGTTATTTTAAGTAGTCTTGAAATATTTCTTACTCTTTAGCTATATTTGGGGATTAGGGCATTTTTCTCCAAAAGCTTTCTCTTAAATATAAATGTTTCTTGTGCAAGAAATTGATACACTAAGAAAATCAGGAACTATATAACAGGTTACTGAGAAATAAGTTGTCAAATTAGTGCATTATTACCCCTCCAATAAGTGAGGATCTAGTTACAGAAAAAGAGACAGAGAGAAAAAAGTTATGGCAAAAGACACTGATATTAGGAATTGATGTTAGGGAAGCTTTACATGGCTTATAAGATACAGATCCAGAGGCTAGTTTAAAGTTATTGTAGGCAGTAGAAGTAGTGGATGAACTTTATCAGATAGATTTTATCTTTTTCAGTATTTTATCTTTGACTAATATGTTCTAAGTTTCCATTACAGATCAAAAGCAAAATAAGTAAAAATACAAAATCATTACAACATCCTTAACGTGAATGTCTTACATTACAGACCAGATGATCCTTTCATAGAATATTATTAAATGTTTTGCCGGGCACAGTGGTGCACGCCTGTAATCCCAGCGGTTTGGGAGGCAGAGGCAGGAGAATCACAAGTTCGAGACCAGAGGCAGTCTGAGTAACTTAGGGAGACCCTACCTCAAAAAGTTAAAAAAATGGCAAAGGGGTGTAGCTCAGTGGTCCAGCACTTGCAGAGCATGGAAGTGCGAGGCCCTGGGTTCAAACCCCAGTACCACACACACACAAAAAAAGAATATTATTAAATGAAATGTTTTTAGTAGTATGGAATAGTATGAAAGATTACTTTATAAACGGACACATGAGATTTAAAGGCTTATCCAGTTACCACAAGAATTCAAATGCCTAAGGTGATTTTGGGAGAAGGACATGGCAACCCACTCCCAAGGCAATCCCGAAACAATCTGCCATTGAAAACTCTATGAGGGTCACTGTGAGTCGGACATGACTGGACAGCACCTAACAACAACAAGATAATTTTATCTAACACCTTCATGTGATTAAATAAAACATGTGTAGCAGAGAAATTTAATAACACTTTGTAGGTATTCTATTGTGTGTATATCCTTTCCTATCTATATGTTTTTCTATTATACTATTTTTCATTTAAAAATCTCCTTAATTCTTTAAGACAAAAATCTAATGTTCATCATATTTCTCTGACATCCAAGAAATAGCGAAAATAAGATTCACAGTATTATCATCCAAACCATTAACATAACAAACCTATTGATGTAATAAATAGAATATTTTCTGTGCCATACCTTTACATATAAGGATCTAGCCATGGTTTCCTTACAGTAGTATTTATTGACAATTTTAAACAATTTAAAAATCAGATCACATTTACACCTTGTGATTTTGAAAAAATAATTAAATTCCCCTAAGTTTTCTTTTCTTCAGATTAAAAAGGGAAACTAAAGAGCATCCCATTAATAAAACTGAGTTTATATTAAAAGATTGTTTTGCTAACCTCACTACTCTGATTTCATATTAGAGTGCTAGAAAACTAACACAGTACAATAAGTTTTAGTTACATAGTAACATTTGAGACTACATAATAGACTATTTAGTTACACTGGATTGACTCATGCACACTCCTCACGTTTCTGGGACCATGACAAGACCCTTGGGTGCAAACTATGGGATGTATTTAATAAAAAAATTATTAATGTTCGGTAACCACGCATCTGTGAGTTGTTTTGGGAGCAAGTCATACCATCCTGTCAACATTATTTAGTAATAGTAATTGGATTTATGATTTAAACCTGGTTTCAGTTAAGCTTGAAGGGGTTTGATGGATTAGTTTGGTCATGCAGCCAGAATGTGCTTACATAGCCAGCTTATGTAAGAGACCACCAGCAAGAGCAAATTTTAACTTCCTGGTACAAATTGCTTTTCATGCATGCCAATGATGGTTTGAGACCTTGAGACCTGTGCAATTCAGCAATGTGAAACAAATCATCCTGCCTCTGATATCTCAGGACACTTTACAGTCATACTGTTCTGCTACTACTGTACTGAATCTTTTGCCTGTATAATAGTACTATCTCATGGAAATACAGTTTTCTAAAAAGAGAGAGTTACCTGGAAGTAAGTAATGCAAAATAATGGAAAAAACAAGGCAGTTAAATTCTAAGTGCCAGAAATAAAAATTAAATCCAAATCAGAGGGGAACTGCAGCAAACATTTCTCTAATATGGGAAGTGGACATGGGATTTAAAAGCCTATACACAGGAGTTTGAGGACTTCTTATATGAGAAGGAGGAGCTAGAAAATAAGTGCCTTATAGCTGAAGAGCTCCAGGGATGAAATATCTCATAACACCTACAATCAGAGAGTATTGCCTCATCTAGAGAATTGGAGCTAGTAGAATCTATTAGATTTTCCTGGAGAAATGACACAAAGAATTGAACAATGCACTAGTCTTTGGGTGGAAAAAGTGTCACTTCTAAACAATGATACTGTTGTCCTGTGTATTAACTTCAGCTTAAGGCCAACTTCTCTTTATAGTCTCAGGAGATGACTGACAGAATCTGGGGACTGTATATTTTTATGTCCATCTCCACGAAATAGAGGAAGGGGCCATATATGAAAGCTCTACTTGAAAAGTAATTTTTTTTCTTATACAGAGACCTCTAGGCACCCAATTGCCCTGAATTTGGTCACATAACATTCCCAAAGAAATAACTGAGATTGCACAGGAATAACTTCAGGCAAAGCACAGGAGAACTGGGAGGAGAGATTTATAGGTCAAATCAATCATCAGGGAAGAGGGACAGAAGCTACAATTCCCACTTTGCTAACAAATTTAATAACTAAGTATTCAAATTGGTATGATTAAGGAACTTACTCAGTGGCTTCAACAGATGTTTTATATGGATTTTTTTAAATTTATAAAAAAAGTAGGACCTTATTTTTTTAAGCTATGGTACAGTAATATATTGATATACATTATAGCCTGGTACATTATCTATCATCTAAATAGCCTGCAGCCGTACCACTGTTGCATCTGATCCTGTCAGATCTCAGAAGCTAAGCAAGGTCATGGCTAGTTAGTACTTGGATGGGAGACCACCTAGGAACACCAGGTGCTGTAGGCTTGGGAGAAGGCCCCAGCAACCCACTCCCAAAATACAATCAGCCATTGAAAACCCTATGAATAGCAGAGAAGCGCTAACAATACTGTTTCGCCTGTTGTACATAGGGTTGCTATGGGTCGGATACCAACTTGATGGCGCCTAACAACAACAACGAAAATCATCTAAATATTTAAAATTTAAATGAAATACTCATAATATGTTCTTATTTATACCTATGATCTCTATGTTCTATTCTACTCCATTTATTTTTTGTAATTCTACTTTATAGCCTGCCTGCAGCCATACCATTGTGGAGTCCAATCCAGCGAGACTGCTGAAGCTAAGCAGGGTCTGGCCTGATTAGTACTTGGATGGGAGAGTGCCTGTGAACAAAAGGTGCTGTAGGCTTGGGAGAAGGACCTGGAAACCCATTCTCCCCCCAAACAATCAGCCATTAAAAACCCTGTGCATAGCAGAGAAGCACAACAAAAGTGTTTTCTCTGTTGTACATACAGGTGCTATTCTTAGGACACTGACTTGATGGCACCTAACAACAAAACAAGAAGTTCATAGCCTAGTAAATTTTTTTCATCATGTACTAATGAATCTTCACTTATAATTTAAAAGAGAAAAAAACCAAAATTCTGTGATAGAATATTGACATAAATGTACTGCAATATAAATGACTTCCCATCTTTATATTAGTTACAAATCTCAATTTCTTTGAGAGGTGATGCCAATGTTCCAGGGTCAGATATTATGGCTGTGAATTTTGGAATCCATTCTGGAGGATAGCTTCCTGGATAGCTTAAACCAACTCAGTTCTCTTTTCTCTTCTTACCATAGTTATCACCAATAACTTTACAATGTGTTAAGAATGCAAGATCCTGAAATAAAGGGGTGCTGGCTGAAATAGATTCCTAGCTTTGTTCTAGAATTCACTAGAAATAGGATGCTCTTCAACATTTATCCCAGTATGTCACCTCACCCCCAGGTATAAAACTCAGTGCAGGTTTCTTACCAGGGCACGTGAGTTGCGGGGCAAGTGAGGAAGGGACAAAGCAGACACTATCAGCCCCAGTAGGCAATTTAGAGCCCCATGAATCTGGCTCACAATTACCCCTAGGCTGCTGTGGCCATTTGCTGCCCTTCTGTAAGTAATGAATCAACTTCATGTAAGTTGGGTACTTGGCTGTATTATCTCACTGGACTTAGACAAGTTAGTAATAAACACACAGTGAACTTCTTTCATATACCCCAAGCTAATTTAACCATTTACAGAGGAGGAGAAATTATATGAGCACAGTAGCACCCCTAATAATTGTGAGATACAGTATCATGTTTCAATAAGAAATAATTATTGAGAGTCATGAAAGCTGATTTTAATTTTCTAAACATTCCCTCACTTGCCTTCTGTTTTCCAGAATAGCTTTCTGTTTCTTAAAGATGCTACTGAAATGAAGAAGAAAATTTAAGACGATGTTGATTCTTTGTCCTGTGATGATATATCTATGTGTTTTTGTCTATCACTAGCAATGTTTGACATAGAAGATTAATCTTTATTTCAACAAGTTGTAGAAATTGACATATTAGTCTACTTAATCTTTATGACAACCTCCTGAGTTAAGCATTACTATCTCTATTTTGGAAATCAGTAAATAGAGGCACAGAAAGTTTAAGGAGCATTAAAACCCATAACATAGCTTTGTAATACTATATCTATGACTAGAATCTGATTCCAAAATTTGTATTCATTGGCTATAGTACTTGGAATTGGAGGAGTGTTACTTAAATCTAGGTCAGCAATTTATTCAGAGAAAAACAATTAATGAGATTTCTGTTCTAAAGGTCTGAACAATCCACTATGCACAATATGGCAAACACAATGAAAGAACCTTGGAAAGCATCCAATGGGTTTGAAGAATGGGAATGATAGACCTTGTTTTAAGGTAGGGAAATAATGCTAGTGGTTTATTTATTTATTTATTTAGTCATTTTAATGCATAGGTTTTCTGTGGCTAGTTTTATTATGAAATGCCTGCCGCAAATGCAAAGGAAGGAAAAACCCAGTATTTTGCTTTGCTGGTTAAACTAATACCCTTTTAAATATTAAGGCAGAAAAATAGGAGACACAGCTTATGGGAGAATCCAGAAGAATTAAAGTTCCTTCATACACAAGAAGGTAGGTACTGAAAATAACCACACCTCATAAATCAATGTTGTCTGATTTCTTTTTCTTCAATAAGTGGTATAGCCTGTCTCTATGGCTAGTATCCCACTCCTCTAATTAGAAGAAAAATCATTATTTCAGTTCAAGAGGAAGGTATGTAAGTAGGACTGATGATCTTCCTATTTTCCACAGAATGATGAACCTTTAAAGTTCATTCAAGCTCTTGCACTCTTACGAAAAAGCCCTTGACAAAAGGTACCAACTTTTGAAGCAATTTTATCCTTGAGCAGTGATTTAACAATCTTGGTTTAGAGTTATTGGATAACTATTTTTAGAACTTCCTTTCTCATGTATCTTTATTGATTCAAAGTGTCATTAAATTTCTGAAGCTATAAGGAAATTGTCTGCTCACAACTCAAGGATTTTCCACTATGGTCAAAATCCTGGATAGCTCAGTTTTTCATTTTATGGAGCTGAGAAATTGCTCAAGTGAAGTTTAAAGTGCTGAGTTAAGAAATAGCCTTGAGGTTTTACTAAGTAGGCACTACATTTATAGTTATTAGATTAAGAGTTTCCAGGCAAATATTTGTTTTTAACTTCACTTAACTATGAGTTGGCTATAAATGAGGGAGGGAAGGTATTTTGTTTATGCATATAAGCCAAACTCAAAGTAGAAATAGAAATATGTCAATAATTTACTTATTAAATTAAAAATAACTGAATGTCATAAGAAACACCATGGCCACAGTACAGTATAAGCACTCTTGCTTTGCAAGCACATAATCAAGGGTGAAAGTGAATGTATATCATACTTGGTGTTGAATCCGAAGGCAAAGCAAGATGCAACTGGAAAAATCTTCCAGTGATCATCTCACAACAGAGACATCAATTTAAACAGCTATTCATGTGCCAAAATGCCTCAAAAGAGCTAAGAAAGCACAGGGAGAGACCATAGTACCTGATTTTAGTATAAGAATAGACACATTGAAGAAGACAAGAAGGAAAGAGTTGCCCACATCAGCCTTTCCCAAACTCCAAGCAGCATGGACAGAGACACCTTCCACCCAGTGGAGAGCAGAGGAATTCATTATGAACTTGAAGTCCAATACCAGCCCTGCCATAATGTGGCTGTGAGCCATGGTGCTAGGCAGAGTCTACAATGTCCCACACTGGTATGTATGGACTGCGCCATTGCACCTTCTGTAGCCAGTGATTAAATGACTGCTTCAATCACCCCTCCACAATCTAGTGAAACAGAAAGGGGGAACAAAATTCTACTTTGGGCAGCAGGGCATGAAAGCTAGCACATGACATTGTCTTGGGGTTCAGGTCTGGGCTCACCACAGTGATTCCAAATATTAGACAGAAACTAAAGGTTCCATACCAATGCCAGAGTTCACAGCTGAAGCCTCTAGTTCTGCCCTGATATCAGACAGACATCAGGCCTGTGTTCTAGTGAGAAATTTTCATGTTTCAGTCTGCGTCATTGCCAATCTGAGACTTGACCTAGAGAACACACATCCTCTACCTCATGACTACACAGGTCCCTGTGGTTGTGAGACTCAGGTGTGACCCAGCTTAACATCAGCCTTGACAGCAAAAGAACTACCTCTATTCCCCATCTTCCAACCTTGACCAGCAGAGCTATATTCAGGAAAGTGCTCACAGATAGCCTCCAGACCTTCTCCACCAACAGCAGGACCTGCACCCAAGTAGGATAGACTCATGTGTCAACCTACATCACTACTAGCCCTGGCATTGTTCGGGTTACCCTCTTGAGATTGTGGAGACACTTATGACAGTGACACTCAGGTATGACCAACCTAGCATTGACTTGGGTGGCCAAAGATTGGCCTTCACCAACACTATCCCAATCTTAAGCAGCATAGCTTAGAGTAAAACTCTTCCCCAGAGTAGAACAGGGCAGTAAGCACAAAACTTTGTCATGGAACTCAGTGCCAGACTGATGAAAACCACCACTAGGAAAATCCTAATGGCCCTTATCTGCAGGCAAGTGTCTGCACACAGAGGTTTGGGAATACACCCAGTGCCAGCAAGCAGATGCACCCTCAGCCTCTTATATTTCTATACCAGCCAGATTGCCTGTAGATATTTGAAATGGTCTTCAGCAATAAGTCCATATCCAGGGGAGGGAGCTCATAGGAGTGTGGTCATTGGTCTAAATCCAGTGCACAGCAGGTGTTGGTGAACTATGGACTCAAGGTATCCCATGACATTGCAGCAATAGTGGCCACAGGCCTGCCATTGGAGCCTGTGGCTGAGCCCTTCATAGTAATTCGGCCTCATGCAGAACAAAATGATCTCAGTGCCAGAGCACAGGCTGGTGACTGTGGACAATATGTGTGAGCTTACCTGTTCTGCCGGGAGAGGCTAGTTGGGACAAACTACTGTGTTTAGGTCCTCCCCAAGTTCATACTGCACAGCACATCAACTATGGAATTAGAATGAACCTGGACTTGGGTTTCTTTCTACATCTGTAACACTGAAAACATACCAAGAACAGAATTGGAATAATTCGACAATTAGAGCAACACGCAATGCTGAAATAGGAGTGGATACAGATTCAGAGAAAATAAGCAGCTTGTTCAGAATTTCTGGAAAGATAGGTACAAATCTAAAATATGGAGAGGGGAAGAAATATCAACTTCAATTCCCAGATATCATACACTAAGTATCAAGAACTTTTAGGAAACTATAACCTTACTTAATCAAAATAAGGAGCCAGAAAGTGATCAGATACTAGGAATTATGGAGAAACTCTTTGGTAGAGAATTTGAAACAACAATTCTAAGGAAACTCAACTGAATATAGAAAAGCTTCAACAGAACACAGAAACGATATAATACTCTAACAGAGAAGATGAACTGAAAGATGA
>VMDO01040392.1:0-11963 GCA_007922755.1 Pedetes capensis | reverse complement strand
TATGTATATATGTATATATATGTATATACATGTATATATGTATATATATGTATATATGTATATATACATATACACACATATGTATATATGTATATATGTATATATGTATATATGTATATATGTACATATACACATATACATATGTATATATGTGTATATACGTATATATACATATATGTATATATGTATACATATGTATATATGTATATGTATACATACATATGTATACATGTATATGTATACATATATACATACATATGTATGTGTACACATACATGTATGTATATGTATACATATTCATATACACATGTATATGTATATGTATATGTATTAGGTTGTTAGGTGCCGTCGAGTCAGTATCCGACTCATAGTGACCCTCATAGCGTTTTCAATGGCTGAGTGTTTCGGGATTGCCTTGGGAGTGGATTGCCAGGCCCTTCTCCCATTTTTGCGGTGCTGGGAATTGAACTCAGGACCTCAGAGACTGCAGCACAGCACTCTACCAACTGAGCTAAATCCCAGCCCCATGTATATGTATATGTATATACATATATATACATATGTATGTATATATATGTATATATGTTCTGCATGCTTTGCAAGAAGCAGTAAAGATATTCTGATCATGGTGATGGTGGCACCCGAGAGACTTTCTAACACTAAAAGTGAAGGAAAGAGGAAAACTGTAAGAACAACAATTGAATTTTAAAAAGAACTTATTGCCAAGTATGTGAATGTCATACCTGTGTCCGAATTAGCCATTCAGTATGGTGCCAGAGCCAATAAATACATTTATATTATTTCTTATCAAGGAAAAAAGTGCTCAGCACGGGAACTGATTGACACTTGACCAGCCTTCCAGAACAGATTGTAGTCAAGTGCCGAAGTACAACTATATATTCAAAAAACATTTTCTGTCTCTTCCTTCACCATATTTTTCCTACTTTTGAGTTCAGTCTTTCCTCCTGGGCAAGTTTCAATAATCACACATAGCCAGGAAGAGGCAATCCAGTGTAAGTGGAATAATTGAGGAAATGTATATTGGCCTCTTTCAAAAGGTGAACTGAAATAAGATGTACAGTTCTAACTTGTTTCAAAATAACAAAACTGGAGAAAGCTTTGCAAACACCTTCCTATCTCATAAGTGATTTGCAATGACTCTGCTATATATTTCAATGACTGAAGTTGGCAATTTAAAAATAAATAGTGACAATTGACAAAGTCAAAATGCTTTTATTTATACTGAAGTTTAGCAAGTACATTTTAACAAAGAAGGTGTACTTTAATTTGACATATGGTAGAACAGAGAAACCACACATATAAGATTCTATTCTCTAACACACTACTGTATTTTTTTCCTTAAAAGACAAAAAGCCAAGCTGAAATGATCATAGAAAAGCATCAAATATGGTCAAGTTACTTTAGCCATTAGGAATTAGATCATATTCTTAAACTGGTCAATCTAATACAAGGACAAAGTTTACACCATTGTTTTTAAAATATACACATGTTCCTTTTTTAAAGTAACATAGATTGAATAGCTGTTTCAGTAAACAAAGCTTTGCTGATAAACACAATTAAAACAACTCCATGTTGAATAGTTTCAGAGATAAACTGGAATCACAAGCATCTTCATTTATGTAAAGCCAGCGAGGACCTTTCAGGCTGAATAAAACTGTTGTGCCATTGCTAAACAGTAATAGTTACCTCCTTTAAAAAAAAGAAAACAAGTTAGTTGTTCTGTGGAATAATTCTGGTACATAATTAAAAATACTAAAACTTCTAACTTCAGGAACCTAAACTGATCTGATGTGACAGGCTTTATTTAATATTGGTGAATTTTAACTTAACATATAATAATGTGTCAGTTTTCAAATATCCTTCAAGTTTCATGGCTATAGCTTCTGTTCTTATTTCTACAGCACTGCAGACACAGGAGACTGATAAAACTCTTTTCATGAACTATGTTATAGTGCCTACAGTGACCTATATATATTTTTTCCTTTTGTACATAGAGGTACATGTGGAGTCCCTATGGTTTACGAAAACAGATGGAAAGGGATTATCTTGTTTTGATCTAAGATGATGACAGTTTTGTACATTTAGAATTCCATCTCCTCAGGTTAACCCTAAGACTGTGTATACTGCATGAAGGGTTACTACTTCTGAATGTCATTTTAACCATCAGGTTTGGTCAAACCAATATTCATTTATACATCAGTATTCCTGTAGTTAAATAACATTTGATGTGGACAAAAGTTACTAAAAACATTTTTCTAACTTTTTTCTACCTCTTTTTGCCTAAAACTGCTCTTTTTCCATAACAATGGCTTAGGACCCGAGTCTCTATACACCTACATTGCAAAAACTGGCCTTTGGTTACAAAAGAAGAAGGGGGAAAGGAAATGTGGATAAATCAGTACAAATCCATTTCCTGTGTTTAAGAAACTCTTAAAAGTACATTTATCTGTCAAATTTATCATCTTTGCATATAAAGGAGAATACATTGTCTTGCTGGACTGATATGTCTAGTGTAAAATGTTACCTCATTCTGGCCAAAGCTTAGCATTGAAGGAATGTCTTTAAAATTTGTGTATGATATCTTTCAAATATTTATTCTTTCTGTGTAGAAGGTATCATGGTCAGTGGAATTTTCTGGAAAATATCTCAGAACTAAAAATTAACATGTGGTAAGGTAATAGAAGATTTTAAAAAGAGTTTGAGTCTTTGTTAGTCAGACTAGCTGGAGGGTTGGACATCATTAGAGGGCAACCGGACATTTTCCCAAGACACCTGTGGAATTCACCTGAATATTTCCAGGGACAAGAAAAAAAAAAGAATGCTTGTAATTTTGGAAAATTGTTGGTAGTCTTTCACCCCAGAGAATTGCTCAGATCTGTTTTGTAGATGGAATCTGAGAATATTTACTCTCGTGAAATTGACCAGTTAGTTGCTCAGTTCTCCAGTCTACCTCATCCTCTGTATACACAGCCTAAATGTCAAAGGAAAGCTCTTCATCTTCAACATCAAATGGCAGACAGGCATTTTACCAGGACTGAAATTTATACAATATAGTAAAAGCTTAACTCATGCAGTACAAATTGTGAACATTACCAACTTGAAAGCAATGGCAAAACAAATAATGTCCTCAAAAACTGGTACATAAACACAGCAATGGATAGCAAAAGACAATCACCATTTGTCCTTTATAAAAATGCAGTTTCTGAAAAAAACTCCTCTTTTATTGTGTTTAATTCTTGTCTTTATTAAAAGAGACAAACATATCTGTCTACACCCTTCATTAAATGTGCCTGCTTACGAGGCCTATCAGGAAAAGTTTCCACAGCGGCTTGAAAATCCAAAGGAAAACTAGACTAGCAAGGAGACAATATTAACATGAATAATATTTTTTTTTACCCAGAATACAATATATTGAGATTCCATAGATTCCTCCCAATTTTCAGAATATCAGCAAAACAGATTCCTATGTGGCAAGCGCACAGGAGCACATTGTTACTGTTTTACATATGCCAATACAGAATGATCATAAGGAAGGAGCCAGTATTGACCTGCTAACTGACACTGATCCTTGGAGCAATCTCAAAGTTTGCCACATTTCAATTTCAAAATGCATTTCAGCTAAAATATGAGTGATTTATCATTTAGCAGTGGCTGTCAAAGTAAACTCCTAGATAAAACAAAAACATCTGGAACCATAAACAGAAGAGAGCAGTAGCTGAATTTTAATCCAAACTGTGCATGCTCACTTCATTAGGAACAGGAAACAGCTAATTAGTAATTGAATGTTTCATGTTTTTAAGAGGGTTTGTACTTGAGCTCCAAACAGAGATGATCTCATATTCATTTTGGATATAAACAAGATTAAAGATCAGGAAAAGCAATGAGCCAAGCTTCTCCAGAGGAATGTTAGGAGCTTGGGAACTTATAAGGAGGGGCACACACTGACATTTGGGGAGAGTGGGCAGAGTTTATTGCTTTACGATTTATCTACTAGGTAAAAGGGGGAATTTGACAGATATTAGCATGACCATTTTTAAGTAAAAATGTAAGCCCGTGCAGTCCTTCTCTTAGCATAGCACTGCCGTACATTGGCATAGTCCATGGCACAGAAGGCTGCTTGTCTTTATCCATGCAGGAGACTCTGCTGATCAGTTGAATTATGCCACAACTGACTGTCCCAAACCCCAGTAAGTGTGGGATTTGTCTCCTGTGTTATGTAGCTGAAGTTTATGAAAAGGAGTAACTAAAATCAGGTATCATAAAGGAGGCAGATATATGGGAAAAGGCCAGAAGTAAGCAAAAGGATTCCTAATGGATCAACTAAAGTAAGTAAAATATGTTTCTAAAAAGACACTAGTATGTTTTTAAGGGACTTGATTTGAAAACGCTGTTCAATTTTCCCTATTATTCAAAGTATGTTGTTTGACTATATAAGGATGAGACAATTTAGATGTTGTCTTTTTAGTCACATTTCATTGTTATTCATTTCAGAAGCTTGATATTAATAAAAATTTTGATTTTATTTGTCTCAGTCCTTCTTCATGTCTTATTTCTACCTTGGCATCATTTTGCTGAAGTGAGTTAAGGCATCACACTGTACATAAACAGACCTTCTGCAGCCCCCGGAGAGCCAAATTACTGTGCCTTAGAAAAAAATTTCCTCAGACTATAAAATGACTAAAATATCACATTGACATGAATGAATGTAATCTTTAAAACATGCAGGGTAGTTGGCCATTCTAACAGAAATTGCATATATTACTTCAGGGAACTGATTATTGGAGAATGGAAAAAATTTCACTTGCCCTTTTGCACAATATGAGTGGAACTTTTATCATATCAGAACTTAATTCTAGAGCAAATATAACACAATGGATTAGATTTTGCCTGGTGTAAGGAGAACACAGTAGGAGTGGCATTAAATGCTTTTGATCACTGAAATACTGCCCTATTAGTTTGTTAGAGATATAAAAATGATGGAAGGTATCAGTCAGAGAGACCTTAGTTCAAAAACAGGCCATTTCCTGGGCAACTCAACACAAATGATCCATTTAGTCCTCATCACTTGAACGTGTTAGGTATCTGACCATGTCTAGACCAGAGGGTGGACAGTAGAAAATATCTATAACACGAATGACTCATCATATCTGCCTTTCTCCTTTCTTATGTCTGTAGGGTTTTCATTCTCTTTTCTGATAGCATAACAAAGAGGAAGCAAGACTGGGAGTAGGAAGAAAGAAGAAAAGAGTTAAGACAGCATTTTTAGTAGTGTGCGCATCCATTTTTATCATATTTTCCATACAGATAAGGAATGTGCTAGTAGAAAGGTTAAATGACTTGCTTCACCGTCAGCAGTACAAGGGGCAATGTAGGTGTGGCAAAATCTAGAAATTAGATCTCCCTATATTTGCTTACAGTACACTTCAGGCAAAGTCTTTCTTCTAGAAAATTGAATTCTCAGGCCACGATACAGATATTGATCATTTGTACAAATGAAATGCCTCGTGATACAATTCCTGTTAAGTACCATGTTGGACAAATATAAAGCTATTGCATAAGAATCACAGCTTAAATCAGGTGTGTCTGCATTTTATTTTCTCTCATATCATCTAGAAATAGCATTTTCTCTGTCTTAAATAGTCTTCCACCTACTTACCCCACTAGGAATCTGCTGTGTGGATATATGTGATAATATTTGTGAAGCACTACGATCTTCTTGGAAGAAAGGGGTTAAAGAAGTATAACATATCATGTTCAGTCATCATTATGGTCACTCCCTAAAATCTTGTGAAGCCCATCCTCTAGCACATTTTACTGCACTTGCAAGGTTCTATGTATCAGTCATGAACAAAGAGTAATCGAAGGTTCCATATTTTAAGAATTTGAGTATGAATTCTAAAGAATTACAACACTAGATAAGCAGGTAACTGCTACAGCACCCTATTCGTGCCTATGATCAGTTGGAGTTCCGGCATCAGTGTTCAGGCTGCACAGAGAAAACAATAAGACCTGGTCAAAATTTCATTTCAACAAAGCAAATCCAAAATCTACTCAATGTACTTCACTGAAAACCACAAACTCAATTTCTAATATTTTGCTGTGCTATGTATGTTCAAGATTTGAATAAATCTGGATGTAATAAATGTATTGTTTTATTAGCTTTATCTCTTAATCAGATATTCTTTTATGTGAGTCTCATTCTATTAAAATGAAATTATACAAAGGTGAGCAAAACCATAGATGTACAGTAGTTTAAAAATTATTTTTTTCTCTAGGAGTGATATTGACAATATAAAAATGGTATAAATGATATTCTCTAACTCTAAAATATGCTTATGATCCCCTTGTGCACGTTCTACTGCTTTACAATCTGCAGCAAAATGCATGACTAGCTTAAAAAGCAAGACATTTAAGATTCTTTCATTTTTCTTGTACAATCTAAAACAGGAGTAAAGATCTATACCATTTTCTGTAAGTCAAGATTCTGTTAAGTGTTGCAAATTCCCCTCAGGATGAGATTTCCTTCCTTCCTTGACAGGATAGTTATTTCAACATAACTACTCTTTGTTGTTGTTTTTTAAAAAATTACCAAGTGGGAGCCTATAACATTTTTTGGAGGTTTAATTTACGTCTAGAACAAAATGCATTTATGATTTTTCCTACTCAGGGCTGAAGTTTTCTTCTAAGTGTTTCCTCACCACTTGCTCACTTACATAAACAACAGGATATCATTAAGCACTAATAGGCTTTATCACAGGCATACTTTAGGCTATCAAACCTTTCTTCTGGGGTGGTTGAGTTATTTTTGAATGTATGGCAGTATTTTGTAAGTGAATTCTAAGAACTACATTCCACTTTTCTTTAAGTTGCTAAATTAGTGACGTGATTCTAATTTTCAAATGGGCACTGTATTATTTAGTATCAAGTAAGATCACCTCTGGAAAGTAAGATTTTCCTAATCTGAATAAGAAAGATGAAATAATGTCCTGGTTCAATAAGCATGTTTCAGTCTTAAATTCAATCCAAATTAAATGTAGAACTCCTTATATGAATTCTATTGTATTTGTGGAAACGTGCATTATATGACATTATCAAATCAAATAAGCAACAGCAGAGAAGTTAGTTTGGGGCCCAGTTAGTTATTACTTCAGTAATGTAACTACGGAGTTACTTATTTGAGATGGACAAAAGAAGACCGTTGTAAGTTAGAGACAATAATAAAATAGGATAGCATTTAGTTCCTTTGAGTCTAGACATGAACATTATTTTGGATTCATTTTTCAGAAGAGTCTCTTGTTTATTTTTAGAATGTGACTTTTTAAAACAGAAGTTCCTTGAAAATAATAACCACTTCACTTTATTAGCACTATTTTTCTAAAAAAATTGTAATTGAATCAATACCAAGGCCAGTAATCTCTTTTTATTTGCAAATGGTATGAGAATAGATCATCAACCTCTCTTGCTCATGTTTAACTCACCCTCATTTTTTGAATTAATTATTTAATTCACCCTTAATATTCATCCTAAAAAGGGAGCACGAGCATCCTTCTCTTCTTATACAAGGTAAAATACAGAGATATACTTACTATCATTATAAACTGAAGAGCATGTATGTGAGAGAATGTTTACTCCTCAGTTACATGCCAAATATTGTTCCAAATTTGCAATCTCAAATGCTAACTTCATATAACTTTTACAGGATACAGTATTAATGACAACTTCTACTTGTTACACATGTCAGAGAGACTGGATCTAACTTATTGATGAGAAAGTTTAGGCAAGCACTATGATCCTGTTTTACTAAAATTAAGGGAGAAGGAAGTTGAATGACTTAAGAAGGTTAGTACTAAGTTAGTCAGTTATTAACTGAGAAACTCTGACTGCTTGATCTGTGCTCTTTCTGCAGCTTTATTGTACATTCCATATACCAGCTATAAATGGCAATAAAAGCATGTGTGTTCCATACAGAGACATGTCACTTTTTAGACACATCAAAAGCTTTAGAAATATTTGAATTCTGCTTTCTAGTAGAAAAAAGAAAGGAAGAGGAAAAAGAATAAATGAAATCTGGTATTTGTGGAATACTGACTAGGTTAGGAAACACTCTAAGCACAAAGGACATATGTCATGTGTGTCATGTCATCTTCTTTCATAATTTTCTTGTGGATATTGCCATGGTGAAAAGTGCACTTTTCATTTCTATGTCATTCCCCTATAGAATCTACCACCTATATCCTATTGTGAGTTTTGCATGTTTATCATTTCTCATTAAATTGAAGGGATTTTTAAATTATAGTTGGTTTTAGACAACTGTGATTAAATTAGCCACAAAGTGAAGAAGTCCTCCATCATTTATAAAAATGTAAGTTACAAAACTTTTTGTAAAGATTGAATTTATTTGAGTTTTATATAGCGTGCATACTGAAAATATTTTAGTGTAATATTTAAAAGCAAAATTAAATTCCTTTTGTAATAATTTTTAACTACTTCTGTTTTCTAAACTGATAGGAAAACATTATAAAATCTGATTTCAAAGGAATCAAAATATGGAGGAAAATGGAAAATTAAAGTAATGAAAAAACCTTAAAATATAACTTGCACATTGTTTCCAATGATAAATCCAACATTCCCTATAGAAGGTTGAAATACAGTTACAGAAGATTTTGAGTTTTGAGTACTTATTATTTCTCATTAAGTGGTGGCTCATAGATGCTGAAATGAATATTAAATTTCTTTATTTTGATTATCTTAAAGAAAATAAGGGGTATTAAATATGTGTGGGAGAATAACGAGATAGGGAAGAAGTATGTATAAAAAAGTGATGCTTTCTTGAATGCTAATGAAGGAATTGGTGAAAATGTTACCTTGATAATTTCCATTATTGACAAAAAGTAAATTCCTGCTTAACATGTGGATTATTACCAATGTTAATTTTCAAATACTAAGCATACAACTTGGGAGGATTAAAGAGGTCTGTATAAAATCCAAAAGAATTTTTACTGTAAGTTTACTTAAATATTCCAAAATTGATTGTATGTGGCTATTATAAATGAGAAAGAAGCTCCCTAGAACAAATACAACTTTACACTGATGTTCCAGAGTAAGTAGTTCTGACAACATCATAGGAGTTTCATCATAAATAAAAAAGGATTCTTTCTACTACTATTTTAGCTCCTCTACCCACTTTTAAACAGAAAAGGTAGATGTATGGCAGTTGCCTGTTTTTTTGTGGCTATAATCCCAGTGTCTACACAATTTTAAGGTAGAAGAGATTTTTAAATTATACTTGGTTTTAGCCAATTATGATTAAGTTAACTACAAAGTGAAGAAGCCCACCATCCTGCACAGGTGTGCATGGGATATTACCATAGTTTTACAAAATTCCTAGCTATCTAAATATGAGAGATTTTACAGGCATGGATTCATAGTGACAGGTAGTGAGGGTATTTAGTGAATGAGTTAAGATCCTTGTTTCTTAGTTCCTACCATCAATGGCAACTTCTCTTTGGTTATTTCCATACTTACACAACTGGGGTGAATCACACCCTTGGCAAACTACCACAAAGGGGTAATCCTACTTGAGGACATTTTGGTTAAGGATGGAACAAAATTTACCATGCTGTGCATACACCAGGTATTGCCTTTCATTTTTTTTCACTATTCCCATTTTAGTATAAATTTATCATTCCAAGAAAAGATAAACATTTTGGCACAGAACAACCATATATTTATGTGGCAGAAGTATAATAATTCTATTTTTTAAATGTGGTATATGAATGATGATATATTATTATAGCCTTCTATGAAAATGCTGTATTCTACTTATTAAAGCATGGATGTAAAGTGAAAATGGAACTTAAGCATTTAATCGAAGGCTTTCCCTGATGCAGTTGCTCAGGTACATGAGTTGACAGTTGGGTTGCGTGAATGACAAATTTAATAAATATATTGTACACATAAGGAAGATGGGCCATAAAGTAACTGATCAAGCAGCTATCAGAGATAAGTTAAATAACCCTTTCCACATCATAGTATAAAAGAAAAATCTGTCAATGAATTTCTCCTTTAGACTCAAAATGCTGACCAGCAGAGCAACCTATCTTCACTTGTAATTCTTTTTATCTTGCTATCACTGAAATTTCATGTTATGTAAGTGCGGTGTAAATCTTAGGTCTGTATATGAGACTTTATGCTATCATCATAACGAGTGTGACAGCTTTTTTGTCACTACAAATAATTCTTTTAATTATGCAAGTAAGTAGTGCAAGCCACTATGTGACAGCCAGACCCTCAATAATTAAGTAATGTCAGCTATTCGCATCCTCCAAAGAAAGAGCTACAGCCCTAACATGTGCTAGTGTCTGACATGTATTTCACAGCAGAGAGGTATGATGTGATCTGGGAGGAAGTGCCAATCAAGAAGAAAATCCTGTGGAGGATAAAGAAAATAAGTTGTAAATTTTTCCTGAGGATGAAAATAAAAAAGACTCAGGATATGTAATAAATCTTACAGGGAAAAACATCGGCTCTTTTCGAGAAAGATGCTGGGACCTTCTCTGTAGGGTGTGTGGAGAGCTTTTCCCACTCTATGATGACAGTTGCAGAAATGTTTCTCTGTGTAGTAAAATGCTCCTGCTTTTATAGGAAGCATTTAAGAGGAAATCTTTAAGAAAAATTATTTCCTATAATCTCATTAGTCTCTGACTTGCTATATATCTCTACAAGAGAATATTTCCACTTTACAATGGGAACATTAGAGTGCCTATGTATATCCTCCAACACAGTACAAGAGATCAGGGGTTGGGGGAGAATTAATGGTTGGTGAGGTCAGAACAGGGAACAGTCAGTGGAATCTCAGAAAAACAGAGAGCACACTGTGATGGAAGTTAGTAGAAAAGCCTATGAGAAAAATTATAACTGCTCTGATTTCTTTTTTTTTTTTCTTATCCTATCACATCACAGCAGGAACTGATGTGTGATTTATCTTTCCCTAGCCTTGTTCATAGGGATGCGATTTAGCTGCAGTCTCTGAGGTCCCGAGTTCGATTCCCAGCACTGCAAAAATGGGAGAAGGGCCTGGCAATCCACTCCCAAGGCAATCCCGAAGCAGTCAGCCATTGAAAACCCTATGAGGGTCGCTATGAGTCGGAAACTGACTGGACAGCACCTACCAACAACAACAATCCTTGTTCATGGGGAGCTGGGATTTAGCTCAGTTGGTAGAGCACCGCTTTGCAGTCTCTGAGGTCCCGAGTTCGATTCCCAGCACTGCAAAAATGGGAGAAGGATGTGGCAACCCACTCCCAAGGCAATCTCGAAACAATCAGCCATTGAAAACCCTATAAGGGTCACAATCAGTCAGACTCGACTTGACAGCACCTAACAACAACAACAATCCTTGTTCATGGTCCTACCATCATTTTCCTTACTATTCTTCCAAATTTTACAACCACAATTCTATTGTAAGGGTGATTGTTTTTAGTAAATATTGGTACGGCATCTTAGGCACTTTGGAGAAATGTTCTAAGTCAATAAGTGAACAGCAAAAAGAAAAGATAATAAAGAGGTCTAAAGTCAAGGAAGGATAAAAATACTGTTCAAATTGATGTTGAGAGAACGGATGAGAACATTGCTTAAATGTATTCATGTTAGAATACATATTTAAATGACATATATATGTTGCATCATGTAAATTATAAAGTGTTTTTAATATATAGAATCTAAAATTGTATCTGCCACTTTTGCAGCCAAATGGCACACTTTAATCACTTTTCTTTTAATTCTTCTTTGGCAACTCTACCAGGTACAATAAGGTACAATCATGAATGTTATATCCTTGAATAGTCAACCTACACTATGAATATATTTCTATATTATTTTTTCTGAAAAAATGATTCAGAGAAGAAAAAGAAAGTTTAGCAAGTATATTTGTAACATCTAAT